>JASDQU010107250.1:75472-111579 GCA_032191745.1 Picea mariana | reverse complement strand
TATAAAAACGCCTTTTTAAAACAAAAATCCACCTTATTTATTTATAAACGGTGATCGTTTATAACTCCACCCAAAATGTGACATTTAATAAAATCGATCCCTCATATAATTTGTCTTATGTGTATAATAAGAAAAAACGTGACCTCTTCCACGTTACCCTTTATCATAAAAGGCCACCTTTATTATAAAAAAGCTCACCTTTAATTAGAAGAAAGCTCACCTTCGAACTTCATACCATGATTTTTCCATAAAACAATGGGTGTCGTACCTTTCAATAATGATAGCATGCGACCATTTTCTAATGGTCTCACCTTATAAAAAGGTAGACTGTGACAATTTTTGCACGACACTTTCTCCAAATTGTCACAATGTGTACTATGTACTACCTGCAATACTTTGCAAAAATTAAAAAATTTCGCAAGTGTGTCCTATCATATTGTGTACAATGTACTACCTGCAACACTTTGCAAAAATTAAAAATTTCGCAAGTGTGTCTATGAATGTTGCATTGTATAAGAAGGACAGTCTATGAAAGTGTAATAAAATCCATTCTAGGTTGATCCATTCTACTAGGCTCAGATTGGTTAATCTGCTTTGCTATCCATYAACCATATTCTCTTCTCTTTCGCTTTTTGATTATTCAACTCCTCGCTCTGATAYCACTTGTTAGGCAGCAAAAGCATAAATTTAACAATATTTTAATGACAAAGAAAATAAAAYTGAGATTAAACGAGAATAAGAATCATGTAATTGATAGAGTGATTTATGTGGAAACCCAATACGAGAAAAAACCACTAGACAATGATARTCAATATTCTTATTATTCAAGGGAGAATTACAATAATCAATCACAAACATACAACCATCCTCTTCTCACACACAACACTCCATAGTATTGTGTCTTGCTCACACACTACACTTCTATRGGTATACTTTTATATGTAACATTTGTTAGACACATACACTAATTGATCATAAATARATCACATGATTACACAACATGTTCATTGTATTGTACATGCATGCACAATCTAAATTTAATGTATACAACCACATAGGAAATTGGTTGATACATTTTCAAAAATATTCAACCTTCCACAAATYTAAATTATAATGTTATGTGTATTCATTGTAGTTTTGAATGTATATTATATAACAGTGTTCTATTAATTTAAAATTTTAATAAATTAATTTAATATTTATATGAGTTAATAGCATAACCATATTCATATTTAAATAAAAAGTGGTTGATATAGGTTATAAATCCTATTAGTTTTATTATTTGATATATACAAATCGGCACTATTGTGTTTAAAAAAAAATAACTAGTAAAGGAATTAAACATTAATAAGTGATACATTCATTCGATCCCAGGATTGAAAGGCTCTCGGACCTCGGTGATGTTTTGTAGGGTTTCTGATTCAAGCAGGGTTTCTGCCTTCTGTTTCTTAGTTTGTTAATATGAATCAAGCTCAACCTTCATTTATTGCTCTGATATTACATAAAGCAATAATTATATTAACTATTTGTTGTTTGTGTGGATAAGAAAGACAGAATCTGAGCGTCGGAGTATCCGCAGAGGCTCTGGTGTCAACTAGCATATCGCTAAATGTAAAGACTCTTCCATGCCGTCATGGATTGTGCTTAAAGGCGATCCTTTGATCGTTATGTTGTTTTATTGTTAAGGCCTGGCGCAGGATTCAAACTGTAGATCACGTTAGTCGGATATTGCGCTTTGGTTGTTAGTAATGAAGGCTGTGAGAGCCCATTTCTGTTGAGGATATGACCTTGCCTTTGCGGTTGCGCTTGCAGGCGGGTCAAAATCTTCATAATAATTTATTTTCGTTTAGCGGGAGGGCTGTGTAGGATGTTTGGACCGTGGTGCCTCTCTCCTGGGTGTTGTCTTGCGAATGGATGTATGGGTTAGATAATCTGTTGCCGCAGATGATCGCATGCTTTTTAAAAATCCATTGCTCTCTTCTGCAAATGATAAAACCAGATACGGACAAAGCTCACGTTAAGGGGTTTGGGGCTAAGTATATCAAACACACAACCATTGCAACATTAGTAGGGCTTTGTGCAAAGTTGATAAAGCCATTAATTTCTCTACGAATTGGAGTAATTCCGGAAATGATTTTCGGCGCAACTATACAGCAACCGCAGACTATATTAGACGACGACGTGGATATATGAGTGAAGAACTTGAGCAGCGGGATCGCTGGAATACAGACTGGGGAGAGATGGCGGGTATAGCAAGGGAAAGATCGTTCCGAGTGAAACGTTTGTTGGATTAGACTCCTTTCTAAGACTTTATGCAGAAAAATGGAACATCTGTTGGATGTGGATTCGGATGCGGAGGATGCATTGTGGGCGGAAGAGGGAATATTTGTCTCGGATGAAGCGTATAAAAAAGGGTGCACCGTACCTGCGGGCCCTCTTTTCTCACAGATCTGAACAGACCTGCTGACTAGGCGACACCTCTCCCTTCAGATGTAACCTCAAAGGAGCTTCCAGGGTGGCAGGGTGGGCTATGACATTAAGACACCTGAAAACCCTAAAGTTACTTTCGCGGAAGAAGAGACAGCAATGAATAAGGACTTGAAGCCGTTTAAGGGCATTCCGAACCCTACGACGACACATCGTTGTCTAGATAAACCTGACTATGCGGCTAAAACAAAGAGAAAAAAAAATCTTTAAATCATACGTCCTCAGCAAAGATGTAGCCATGAATAGAATGTCCAGTTTGGATTCAAAAGCACTCGTGGGAAAGTTTTTCTATATCAAAATGACCAAAGCCAGGCTGAAGAAATGGATTTCTATTGAATGGAAGCAGGTCCTGGGGTATTTTCCTCTCTTCAGTTTACTTTCCAACTTCTGAATCATCTTCCACTTCATGTAGGAGAAAGACTTGAACAAAATCGTAGAGAAGCCCTGGCTCATTGATAGGGGAGTCCTCATGTTGAAAAAATGGTCGAAAATGGTCGTCGGGTTTCAACCCTCACAAAGAAGGGTTTAGTAAACAATGTCTCTGGATGCTCGTGACTGACCTTCCCATAGAATACTAGGACCTTGAGGTGCTGAGAGGTTTGGGGGATTATATTGGTAGTTTTGTGTATTTTGATGAGAGGGACATAAGGTGGAACAATAAGGGCATGGCCTGGGTCTTGGTGGAGGTCGATCTGGATTTCGGCCTGTCGTAGGAAATTGAGATAATCATAGAAAATGATTCAATTCTTCAAACCCTAGACTATTGGTGAGAACCTTTTCGTTGTCATTTGTGTAGGTGTACGGGTCATATTAAAGTTGATTGCCCTTTCCTTTCTGGAGAAGGTCGGTCATTGGAGACTAAAGAAGAAGTAGTTTTTGGTAGTATCACAGAAAAGGCTCAAAGGGTGCTACCACAACCTTTCCAATCATTAGAGATAGACTCTTTCATTGGTAAGTTAAATACCTTCTTCCCCAACTTCTTCAATTCACTTGTTGAGGAAGACATTTTATTGCTGAGTACACATGAGTAGTGGTTGGTAGGTATTTTTGAAGGATTTTGGGATATATTTTTGGAGAAATTTAGGCCTAATTTTCTCCATGTTCCCTCTGAATGCTCTTCCGAGATCACCCCTCCGTTGATAGAACCATTCGAGTCTTCATTACCTCTCACTGCTCCTCTGGATGATGCTTTGTCTCTTAGCTTGCCCGCACTTCCCCATACGGACCCTGAAAAGGCATTCTCCTCTCCTATCCCTCGAGACACAGTTTTACTCTCCTATCAAACCAAACCCTCCTATAAGGAAATTCTGACCAAGGTCCCCCTTCAGACCTTCAATACCCATTCAAGAAGCCCAAGTACATTGGATAGATCCAATGTCACTGTTCGGAAAAACCCAAAGAAAAATCCTTTCATAAAAAGGAAAAAGGACCTGGGGGYTATTGAAGGAGGGTTGTCAACCTCCCCCATCGCGACTTCACCAAACCCTTCCAATGTTTCTTCACTTTCTGGGCCTCTTAGAGCAACTGGCCCTGCTAAGAGGGTGCTTTAATGTTAACACTTTCCCTCAAAGTTGCTAGCCCTCAAGGAGTAGTTGTTTTCAGCCAAACCTGATATAATTTTTTTACAAGAGACAATGGTGGACCATCTTTGAGCCAAATATTTTTTCCTAAAAGTTTTCCCTTCTTGGAATTGCGCTGCGACTGATTCCATTGGCTTATCGCGGGGTTTATTATCTAGGTGGATCCCTCGTGTGGGTTGTCTTGAAGCTTTTAGTTCAGATTTAGGGTGTTTTTTGGAAGGGAGGATTTCAAATCTCCCTGTCCCAACTAGTGAATATTTTGAACTTCTATGGCCCTTACAAGGACAGGGATCTTTTCTAGTAGTGGGCCAAAGAGTCAAGATGTCTTGATGAAGATTCTCTCCTTGTAGGGAGGGATCTTAACTTAACTTTATCAGTTGTGGAGGTTTGCGGAGAAAGGGCCAGACTTGACCCTTTAACTGATTTCTTTTCAGTTTAGTTTTCTTTTGTAGACTTAGTGGATATCTTTTCGAGACCAACGAGTCCCACTTGGAGGAATGCTCATCTTGCCCCATATGGAGTTTCAAAAAGACTAGATAGATTCCTCTTCAACAATTGTTTCAAGGGCGATGATTTCAGAAGTAGATCTTGGGTCATCAAATCCCTTATTTCGGATCACAATCCAGTGTGTTTACAGTTGGAGGCCTCTGGTGAAGGCACAGACTTCCCTTTTAAGCTCAATCATGCCTGGTTAAAGGAGGTGGACTTTCTCTATTTTCTCAGAGCTTCTTGGACAAATTTTGGAGGTAGTAATGAGACGTAGGCTTCAAAATACCTTGTTTCGAAGACTAAGTTTCTGAAGAAGGATGTCATACAGTGGCTGAAGGAGAAAGTTTTAAAGATAAGGAGAGAATTAGACTCTATCTATGACATCCCCATAAATAAAATATTTTGAAATTTAAAATTCGCTGGAAATTTATTCTGTTTTTAGTAAATTCGAATTTGGAAAATTTTTGCCATTTATGGCAATTCCGAATTTCAAATTTGATAATTGTAATTAATTATTATGACTGTTGGGAAGAGACCTGACTTGACCCAACTAACTATTTGACTATGACACATGTATGAAAATAGAATAATTTATATTGATTGCAAGAGGAAAAATGGCATAGTCATATTAAATTTAGCTGACCATGACTCCATGAGTGGGGAACATGTTGGAACTACCTCTAGGCTGATTGTTACAAGTGGAAAATCAGTGATTTGGCCATTGGCAACCCATGAAAATCAGGGATTTAGAAAGCTGCAAAAATTCCCAAGGGAGGGAAAAGACCTGGGCAAATTGATAAATGGCATCTGTGAGGGGGCAGGACTCTACCAAGTATGCTGGGAAATGAGACTACTGAATTTTTTCCATGCTGTTATGAACACTACTGAATGAGTGTGAGGCAGGAAATGACCTACTGAAATTGAAGGACATTGCTGAGGAGGATTTTCCAAGTTCGCTCTCATGGATTCATGGTCGGGTTAGGGGGTGAATCGGGCAAGTGACATTGGCTGTCCTATTCTATGGTTGAGAGGAACATGGATGTTCCCTTTGCCTTCCTATGAATTTGGTTCAGATATGTTAATCTCCTCCTTCTTTGTTTTGAATTATTTTAGATATCTAATATTATGCATCTGTTGGATTAAGTTGAATAATTTCCATGGGTGATATATATCCGTCAGTATGAAGTTCACAGTCAAAAGTTAAAATCTAAGTACAGCTACTTCCGCACACCTGAACTGGAAAAATAGATCTATCTACATGAATATGTTTATGTTTGGAACTATATTATTAGGAAGACTTATCCATGAATAATTAGGAGTTGAGCAAATCTGTATATATGTTACATATCAACTCATATATATATATATATAGGATTACAGTTTATTATATGCTGTAGGTATGACTATATTGGTATGGTTCCACATGTTATATATATTTGATAGTCATCTATGCTATTAAGGGATATACTCATAATACTACTATAAGGGTGAACCATTGTCATTATAGGTCCCACGTACAAGTGTACAGGTTTATAAATAACATTGAATGTCTGTAGAAGTAATGGAATTAATTATGGACAACGAATGGAGTTACAATTAATGGGTCTTAGTCAAGCCTAAGATAAATCTATTTATGCCGAAAACAACTAAATTCATCTCGTATTTTCCAAAACTTCAAGTCCTGGTAACACCTCTACTGGTCAAGAGATCATCATGAGTCATACGATTTAAAAAAAAAGGAATTTATTCCTGTAGTGGACTTTCAAACTGTGTAAACTTTTGTAGAAACTGAGAAAATTTCAGAGGTTTTATTTTTTTTGTAACAATACATATTTAAAACCAGAAAACTATTTAGGGGTTTACGAAGTATCAAATACCCTTACGACTATTGTTAGGGATACATATGCAAATGTTCATTCAATAATTATTATAACGAATGGAATAGAATTAGTAGCATACACTTATAAAGGAATATGATAGAATCAAAACACAGTATCATATCCTAGATCACACTGATAAAACTCAGGTTCTTCTTAATATATAAGGTGTAGTCTCCATCTACACCATTTTGACAAGAAAACAGAGAAAAACGATTAATTTAGACTTTCTCACAATTCGTAAATAGGGTATTTAGTTCCAGAAAATTGGAGTACCCTCGGATTGAACACAAAGAAAGATCGGTCCAGACTACTATAGAGCCAGGATAAAACATCACAAGAGAAACATAAGTGTTTTCTATATTATCAACACTCTTATAGGTATGCCGAAGATCTACGATGTCAAAAACGAATTGAATAAGATTACAAGGGATATAAATAAAATACCATTCTTAAATTCTCTTCATTTCAGAAGTGTCGGGAAAATAGTTTGGTATATAAAAAGGAAATCAATCATATTCTTCCTTCAATTAATACTTAATACAAATCATATTAAGAAATAGATTTAATCCTTAAGTAATTATACAAAAAAATTTAAAGTTGATTTCTCAAAATTCAACTGTGAGAAGGAGTAATGAAGTTATAAGCTAATACACAATGAACCAATCACATAGTTGATTCCATAGTTGAATTCTTCTATCACGATCTGTCTAATCCTATCCAATAGGGGAAAAGTGGAACCCGAGTACCTATTAAGGGGTGAGATCCCCGTATGTGCATCCTCGCATGGTCGAAACCCCTGCATACAGTTGCAATGAAACATCCTTAAGATTTCGTTCAACCAGAAATACAAATAAAGTAAACAAAACAAAATGAGTAACCTTAGGAAAGAAAGCATGCCAAAGTAATACTCAACTTAAGTGGAGGGATATGACACCCTTTGCCATTGCCGGGAGCCATGAATTGCTCCAGACCAGGAAGGGGGAGAGGAGTCGTAGTCTCCCTGATGGGTACCCTCGCAAAAACCAAAGGGGCCCATCATTAGCGTAAGAATCAACGATTGACCGAAATAATATTTAAATAAAAGAGCCATTACACGAATATGAGAATCCAAACAATGGGCATATTAAGTTTAAAATACAAGAACCAACTTACAACAATTTAAAGAAAACAATAGAACAGAACCAATGTTCTATCTAACACTCTACAAATAAATTAAAGGGAACACAGAGTCAATATGATGCTGAAACCCCAAATGCACATGCCCTTGTAAGACGCTTGGAAAGAGCAATGGGCCACACAAAACATAACCCGAACATCTTTAACCATAGTTAGGGCATAATACCGCGCAAGCATTTGGATGACCACTAATCTTTCGGGGAGACGATCAAATAAAGAAAAACACAGTCCTATCACTTGTCGAGGAGTATTGGGAGAACAGGGATAGATGAACTCCTTTTCTCTTCACAACGTGCACAAAAATAACTTACCAGATAAATAACAGTATTATAAAAGAATTAGGTTTGATAGAAAGATGTGTTTAAGGCCCTAACACAGTTAAACAAATGATTTCTTTCCGATGAAGAATAATTCTGAACTGGTAACAAAGGAACGACGAGTGTAGGAGGGGAGAAAGAAGGGCCAATGGGCAAGAAATAGGATAGTACTGGAATAGAAGGTGAGAAATACATAGGAAACCTACAGTAAACCAAGGAAATTATTATGTCAGGATAAACAGTTACCGAACAGTGAAAAATGGGAGACGTTCCAAGCTGCCATGCCCTGTGTACAGCAAGGTCAAGAAACAAAAGTAAGATGCAGTAGTATAACTTAGAGAAGTTTTTGCACCAAGAATGAAAATGAGTCATGGCGGTTACCCTAAAACAAAAACCCGAGGCCTATTGAATGTGGTGGGTATGTCGAGGAGATGTACCATGTGACAACAATGATGTGGAGTGTCCAGGTTGGGTAAGGGTACAAGATGAATCTTGTTACCTCCACCTCCATTAATGGCTGAACAAAGACTTAAATTCGACTGTCATTATGTCTAGTCACATTTATTATTTCTCAGAGGACAAGTAAGGATCTCCTCGCAACCCCTTTCGACTAGTTCAGTTAGCACTGGTGGTTGGAGTCAGTTAAGTCAAGGAAGGGATCAAACAACTACCACTTCAGAGTCCACTTCCAACTAAATAGTTATTGGGTTATGAATTCTCAGTCAACAGATTTAATTCCAAAGAACCTCTCGAGTTTGGTGTCACTTTTATCAATAATAAAACCAATAAATCTAACACTTAAGCAATTATTTCGACCCCCTTCCTTGTTTCTCTAAAATTTTCGGGGTCCTGAAGTACAGGCTTGTACACATTTATGAATGTGGATGTTAATTGATGGGTTGGAAACCTAAGCACTATGTCTATGTCTATTTTCACATTATTTCAAAGCTTTTAACCTATAACCACTTACAAGGATGAGTGCAACTTATTTGAGTATCGAAGAATAAATACTAGACTATGGAAAGAAAATTGATTACATAGGGTATCATGTTAAAGTTTAATTCCCTTTTTATAAATCTATCTTTCAAACTTAGAGTGTAATTCTCTTAGAGGAATTTTTTTTTTTTTTTTTCATGTTGAAATTGAGGTTTATTACATATGGTATGAGAGCAAAAGTTACAACACTAGGTCTGAACAAGGCCACATTAGTTGCTTAATATATATTCTGATTTATGTAAAACTAATAAATCTTATGGTTACAAATAAAAAGCCGTTTCTATTTTGTGTTAATTATGGCAGCTCAGGACGATGCAAAAATTAGGATGGGAGAAAATCCGCAGCAAAGACCTCCTGGAGATCCAAGACAAAACAGTGACAGAAGCTCACCCATGGAGGTGTTGGAAAAAATGAGGAATCTTATTGTTGAACTACAAATTTTCAAATCCGACAAAGAAAAATTGAAGAAAGCACAGCAGGAACAACAAAAGAGCCTCCAAGAACTCTAGGCTGGAAATAGAAAAAGGAGACAATTCTTCTGAAGGAACGCCTTTAGCTGAAGACAAAACTAAACTAGATAGAAAAAGAAAACAAGTAGACCACCTTCATGGAGAATTTAAAAAGATTAAACCAGCTACCTTTGATGGAGAATCCAAGACAGGAGAAGAAGTTGAGGCATGGTTGTTGGACATCAAAAAATACTTTCAAATCTACAATTACTCTAGCAACATGAAGGTCATAATGGCCATCTACAATCTGAAAGGGAAGGCCAGCATTTGGTGGCAAGACCTAAAATTGGCCAAGGGCCTAAAGGAGAAATGGTTGGAATGGTTTAACTTTAAGAAGTATTTCAAGAAACAATACCTTTCTGAAATATATTATGAAAGGAAGATGAAAGAATTTTACGAGTTACGACTCAGACAGATGACGATGGAGGACCTTATAAATAAATTTCTAGAACTACTAAGGTTCATGCCGTACATCTGGGAGGATAAGGTAAAAATCGAGTGATTCTTAAGCTGCTTACCACAGTCCTACAGAGACAGAATTGAGTTTGACAACCCCAAATCCTTGAGTGACGTATTCAGGAAAGCACGAATGTGCTATGACTAGTATAAACAACGGGTAGAGTTTCCCAAATCCTGGAAGGATAAGAAGCAAGATCGAATGAACCAACGGAAGAAGGGATACTAGCCAACTCCTTATCAGAATGCAACAAAAAGTTTTCCGAGGAGGGATTTTCACTCCAATCATCCGAATACACAGAACAATGGTAAACTGGTAAACCCAGGAGCAAAAAGGTTTAGGGATAGCTCCCGTGAACCATTAAAGTGTTGGGAGAGCCTCATGTAAGGAGGAAATGTCCACAGTTAATTTCAGCAAACAGAACTGTTGTTCATAATTTGCAGGAAGCCTCGATAGTGGGAGACGTGGGAAGAAGCCTGCATCGGATAAATGCAGTCATAGATGGTCGACAAGCTGATGACCAGTCCTCGGTGGTGGAAGTCAAAGGTAAAATCAATGACACTCAAATTTCTGTTTTAATTGACCCTGGAGCTACGTTAAGTTATATTACTCCTAATGTAGTAGATTCAAATAAACTTAAGAAACTGAAGCATGCAAAATCATGGCTTGTACAACTAGCAATAGGTACTAAAAGGAAAGTAGTTGAATTTATTTCTGATTTTGAGTTCAACTTAGATGGTCAAAATATAAGGACCAATCTGAACATCCTACCACTAGGATCTTACAATATGATTATCGGGATGGATTGGTTGGAGAAACACAAAGTAGTACTAGATTGTTATACAAAGATACTTAGCTATAAAGATGAGTTGGGCACTGCTAGAAAATCCCAAGGTATACCAAAACTGGTATCAGTCAGACAAGTTTCAGCGATACAACTCAAGAAATGCATGAGGAAGGGATATCAAGTTTATTCAATCCAAGTGACAAATCTATTAGAAAAAGAAGATAAGCCAAAGTTAGAAGACTTTGCTATCCTACGTGAATTCAAAGACATGTTTGTGGATGAAATACCAGAATTACCCCCTAGAAGGGAAATAGACTTCTCCATAGACCTACTACCTGGTTTAACCCCTATCTCAAAAGCACCTTACTAAATGAGACTACCAGAACTGACATAATTAAAAATACAATTACAGGAATTGTTGGACAAAGAGTATATCAGATCGAGTGTTTCATCATGGGGGGCACCAGTCCTCTTTGCGAAAAAGAAAGACAACACTCTAAGACTATGTATCGATTATAGAAAATTGAACAAAATGACTATTGAGAACAAATACTCCTTACCAAGGATAAATGATTTGTTCGATCAAGTAGGAGGGGCCAAGATCTTTTCAAAATTGGATTTACGAGGACATAAGCAAAACATCTTTTCGAACAAGATATGGACACTACAAATTCATAGTCATACCTTTCAGACTCACTAACACACCAGCCACGTTTATGTGCCTGATGAACAACATTTTCAGTCAGTACTTAGACAAGTTCATAGTAGTATTTATCGATGATATTCTGGTCTATTCTAAAATGGAGGAAGAACATGAGGAACACTTAAGAACAGTTCTACAAACATTGAGGAAACATAAGTTGTACGCCAAATTTGACAAGTGTGACTTTTATCAAAAGGAGATACAATATCTAGGACATGTAATTTTAGCAGAAGGCATTGTCGTAGACCCAGAGAATATAAAATCCATTATGGAATGGCCAGTACCTAAGGATGTAGCGGATATCCGATCATTCATGGGAATCACCGGATATTACCGCAGATTAATAGAAGGTTTTTCCAAGATAGCCTACCCTATCACGCCATTACAATAGAAAGGGACCAAGTTCAAGTAGTCAGAGAAGTGTCAAGATAGTTTTAACAAATTAAAGGAATTATTGACAACTGCACCTGTATTAAAAGTAACAGACCCAGATAAAGACTTCACCATATGTGTTGATGCAAGTAAAGAGGGACTACATAGTGTCCTAACTCAGGAAGGAAACGTTATTTGTTATGTGTCCCAGAAATTAAAAGAACACGAGCGAAATTATGTCACTCATGACTTAGAATTGGTAGCGGTAATACAAGCCTTAAAAATGTGGTGACACTACATAATGGGCAAAAAATTCCTACTATTGACAGATAATAGTGGGGTGAAATATTTGTTTAGCCAACTAGATCTTAATGCAATACAACCAAGATGGCTAGCCTTCTTGAGCGAATTCAACTTTGAGGTCAGACACATCAAGGGTAAGGAAAATAAGGTAGCGGACGCGTTAAGCAAAAGAGTCCATGGGTTATTTGAGATAAATATCAACAGGGCAGAAAGTGACCTGGAACAAAGGATAAGGATGGTAGGCATTAACAACGAAAATTACACTAAGATGATGGCAGAGTTACAGAAAAGTATCACAAACTCATATAAAACAGATCTAAGTATCGGAAAAAAGGGACTATTACGATTTAAAAACAGAGTTTACATACCGGATTCAGCAGAGTTAAAATCAACAGTTTTGGACAAAGTGCATAAGAAACTGTATTCTGGCCATCCAGGTTACCAGAAAACAATAACAACACTTAGAAAACTATTTTTTTGGCCTAGTATGAAGGGTGAAACAATAGAGTGCTTGGCTAGGTGCCAAGATTGTCAGCAGGTTAAGGCCGACACTAGCATCCAGCCGGCCTATTACAACCATTACCAGTGCCAAAATGGAAATGGGAGATCATATCGCTGGACTTTGTAACAGGTTTGCCTAAAACTCATAAACAGAATGATTCTATCATGGCTGTAATCAATAAACTCAGTAAGTCTACACACTTTATTCTTATAAAGTCTACTTTTAAAGATATAAATATTGCTGAAATATTCATGAAAGAAATTTTTAGACTACATGGTATTCCTAAAATGGTGATTTCAGATAGAGATGTAAAATTTACATCTGCTTTTTGGAAGGAATTGTTTGCAGGGATAAATACTAATTTGAATTTCAGTATGAGTTACCATCCACAAACGGATGGACAGACTGAAAGGAAGAACCAAATCATAGAGGATATGCTTTGAATGTACATAAGAACAAAACTGAACAAGTGGGAAGACTACCTGCACTTGGTAGAATTTGCATATAACAATGGGTACCAAACCTCAGCTAAGTTGAGCCCTTTCGAAGTATTGCATGGCACAAAGTGTACAACTCCAATTAGTTGGGATAACCCAACTGACAGACTGATGGTCGGACCATAAATGCTTCAAGAAATGGAGAACATGGTAAGAAAGGTACAACAAAACTTGAAAGAAGCACATGACAAACATAAGAGTTATGCACATCAGAAAAGAAGACACTTGGAATTTCAAGTGGGATACCATGTTTATTTGAAATTCAAAGTCCGAAAAAGCTCATTGAAGTTAGGGAACTGGGCCAAGATGGCACCCAGGTTTTGTGGGCCCATCGAGATACTAGCTCGAATTGGACACGTAGCCTACCAACTTGCACTTCCAACTAATCTAATAATTCATGATGTATTTCATGTTTGTTTGTTGAAAAGTATATTCATGACCCTACTCATATGATTGATTGGAACTTGGTGCAGGTGGAACCCAAAGGCGAGTTGCAGGTGGAGCCCCTGTGCGTTCTGGACTAGAGAGAAATAGCACTTCGGAACAGAGCCATCGCTCAAGTAAATGTGCAATGGAATCATTTTAGCCCTGAGGAGGCCACTTGGAAGTTGAGGGAGATTTGCGGAAATCTCATCCAATCATGTTCCAAGAAAGGAACGAACACTGAGGAGAGTGTTTTACTAAAGGGGGAAAGGATGTGACATCCCCAAAAATAAAATATTTTGAAATTTAAAATTCGCTGGAAATTTATTCCGTTTTAGTAAATTCGAATTTGGAAAATTTTTGCCATTTATGGTAATTCTGAATTTCAAGTTTGATAATTATAATTAATTATTATGACTGTTGGGAAGAGACCTGACTTGACCCAACTAACTATTTGACTATGACACATGTCTGAAAACAGAATAATTTATATTGATTGCAGGAGGACAAATGGAACAACCATGTTAAATTTAGCTGACCATAACTCCATGAGTGGAGAACATGTTGGAACTACCTCTAGGATGATTGTTACAAGTGGAAAATCAATGATTTGGCCATGGACAGCCCCTGAAAATCAAGGATTTATAAATATGCGAAAATTCCCAAGGGAGGGAAAAGACCCGGGCAAATTGATAAATGGCATATGTGAGGAGGCAGGACACTACCAAGTATGCTGGGAAAGGAGACTATTGAATTTTTTCCTTGCTGTTATGAAAAGTACTGAATGAGTGTGAGGTAGGAAAGGACTTACTGAAATTGAAGGACATTGCTCAGGACGATTTTCCAAGTTCGCCCTCATGGATTCATGGTCAGGTTAGGGGTTGAATCCGACAAGTGACATTGGCTGCCCTATTCTACGGTTGGGAGGAACATGGCTATTCCCTTTTCCTTCCTACGAATTTTATTCAGATATGTTAATCTCCTCCTTTGTTTTGAATTATTTTAGATATCTGATATTATGCATCTGTTGGATTAAGTTGAATAATTTCCATGGGTGATATATATTTGTCAGTATGAAGTTCACAGTCAAAGTTAAAATCTAAGTAGAGCTACTTGCGCACACTTGAACTGGAAGAACATATCTATCTACATGAATATGTTTATGTCTGTAACTATATTATTAGGAAGACTTATCCATGAATAATTAGGAGTTGAGCAAATCTATATATATATGTTACATATCAACTCATATATATATATATATACAGGATTACAGTTTATTATATGTTGTAGGTATGATTGTATTTGTATGGTTCTGCATGTTATATATATTGGATAGTCATCTATGCTATTAAGGGATATACTCATAATACTACTATAAGGGTGAACCATTGTCATTATGGGTCCCACGTAAAAGTGTATATGTTCATAAATAACATCGATTGTCTGTAGCAGTAATGGAATTAATTCTGGATAGTGAATGAAGTTACAATTACTGGGTCTTAGTCGAGCCTAAGATAAATCTATTTCTGTTGAAAACAACTAAATTCATCTCGTATTTTCCGAAACTTCAAGTCCTGGTAACACCTCTACCGGTCAAGAGATCATCATGATTCATACGATAAAAAAAAAAAAGGGAATTTATTCCTGTAGTGGACTTTCAAATTGTGTAAACTTTTGTAGAAACTGAGAAAATTTCAGAGGTTTTATTTTCCTTGTAACAGTATAGATTTAAAGCCAGAAAACTATTTAGGGCTTTACGAAGTATCAAATACCCTTACGACTATGGTTAGGGATACATATGAAAATGTTCATTCAATAATTATTATAACTAATGGCATAGAATTCGTAGCATACACTTATAAAGGAATATGCCAGAATCAAAACATAGTATCATAGCCCACATTACACTGATAAAACTCAGGTTCTTATTAATACATAAGGCGTAGTTTCCGGCTACACCGTTTTGACAAGAAAACGGAGAAAAACGATTAATTCAGACTTTCTCACAATTCATAAATAGGGTATTTAGTTCCAGAAAACTGGAGTACCCTTAGATTGAACACAAAGAAAGATCAGTCCAGACTACTATAGATCCAGGATAAAATATCACAAGAGAAACATAAGTGTTTTCTTTATTATCAACACTCTTATAGGTATGCCGAAGATCTACGATGTCAAAAATGAATTGAATAAGGTTACAAGGGACAGAAATAAAATACCATTCTTAAATTCTCTTCATTTCAGAAGTGTCGGGAAAATAGTTTGGTAGATAAAAAGGAAATCAATCATATTCTTCCTTCGAATAATGCTTAATACAAATCATAGTAAGAAATAGATTTAATCCTTGAGCAATTATACAAAAAAATTTAAAGTTGATTTCTCGGAATTCGACTGTGAGAAGAAGTAACAAAGTTGTAAGCTAATACACAATGAACCAATCACAGAGTTGATTCCATAGTTGAATTCTTCTATCACCATCTCTCTAAGCCTATTCGATAGGGGTAAAGTGCAACCCAAGTATCTATTAAGGGGTGAGATCCCCGTATGTGCATCCTCACATGGTCGAAACCCCTGCATACAGTTGCAATGAAACGTCCTTAAGATTTCATTCAACCAGAAATACAAATAAAGTAAACAAAAGAAAACGAGTAACCTTAGGAAAGAAAGCATGCCAAAGTAATACTCAACTTAAGTGGAGGGATACGACACCCTTCGTCATTGCCAAGAGCCGTGAACTTATCCAGACCAGAAAGGGGGAGAGGAGTCCTAGTCTCCCTGATGGGTACCCTCACAAAAACCAAAGGGACCCATCATTAGCATAATAATCAACGAATGACCGAAATAATATTTAAATAAAAGAGCCATTACACGAATACTAGAATCCGAACAATGGGCATATTAAGTTTAAAATACAAGAACCAACTTACAACAATTTAAAGAAAATAATAGAACAGAACCAATGTTCTATCTAACACTCTACAAATAAATTAAAGGGAACACAGAGTAAATATGATGCTGAAACCCCAAATGTGAATGCCCTTCTAAGACGCTCGGGGAGAGCAATGGGCCACACAAAACATAACCCGAACATCTTTAACCACATTCAGGGCATAATACCGCACAAGAATTTGGATGACCACTAATCTTTCTAGGAGACGATCAAATAAAGAAAAACATAGTCCTATGAGTTGTCGAGGAGTATTGGGAGAATGGGGATAGATGAATCGCTTTTCTCTTCACAACCCGGACAAAAATAACTTACCAGAGAAATACCAGTATTATAAAAGAATTAGGTTTGACACATAGACATGTTTAAGGCCCTAACACAGTTAAACATACGATTTCTTTCCTGTGAAGAATAATCCTGAACTGGTAACAAAGGAACGACGAGTGTAGGAGGGGAGAAAGAAGGGCCTATGGGCAAGAAATAGGATAGTACTAGAATAGAAGCCGAGAAAGACATAGGAAACCTACAGTAAACCAAGGAAATTATGATGTCAGGATAAACACTTACCAAATAGGGAAAAATGAGAGATGTTCCAGGATGCCATGCCCCGTGTACAGTAAGGTCAAGAAACAAAAGCAAGATGCAGTAGTATAACTCAGAGCAATTTTTGCACCAAGAATGAAAATGAGTCATGGCGGTTACCCTAAAACACAAACCCCGCGCCTATTGAATGTGGTGGGTATGTCGAGGAGATGTACCATGTGACAACAATGATGTGGAGTGTGCAGGTTGGGTAAGGGTACAAGATGACTCTCGTTACCTCCACCTCCTTTAATGGCTGAACAGAGACTTAAATTTGGCTTTCATTATTTCTAGTCACATTTATTATTTCTCAGAGGACAAGTAAGGATCTCCTCCCAACCCCTTTCGTCTAGTTCAGTTAGCATCAGTGGTTGGAGTCAATTAAGTCGGGGAAGGGATCAAACAAATGCCACTTCAGAGTCCACTTCCAACTAAATAGTTATTGGGTTATGAATTCTCAGTCAACGGATTTAATTCCAAGGAACCCCTCGAGTTTGGGGTCTATTTTATCAATAATAAAGCCAATAAATTTAACACTTAAGCAATTATTTCGACCCCCTTCCTTGTTTCTCTAAAGTTTTTGGGGTCCTGAAGTACAGACTTGTACACATTTATGAATGTGGATGTTAATCGATGGGCTAGAAACCTAAGCACTATGCCTATTTCTATTTCCGCATTATTACAAAGATTTTAACCTTTAACCACTTACAAGGATGAGTGCAACTTATTTAAGTATCGAAGAATAAATACTAGACTATGGAAAGAGAAATTGATTAAATAGGGTATCATGTTAAAGTTTAATCCCCTTATTATAAATCTATCTTTCAAACTTAGAGTGTAATTCTCTTAGAGGATTTTTTTTTTTTTTTCATGTATAAATTGAGGTTTATTACACTGTTGCTAACCAAATTCAGAACATCTTTCTATCCTTTCCTTCACAAATCTTTTGAGAAGACATCAAGAATCTTCTTATTAAATTGGAAAAAAGGAAAGCATAAATTTTGTTGATTAAAGAACAATCTTGGCGGTTAAAAAGTGGAGAAATTTCATTTAAAGAAGGGGACAAGAATGCTATTTTTTTCATAAATATGTTGCTAATAGAAAACACATAAATTTGGTCTCGGAAATCAGAGATGAATCGGGGACAGTTCATAGATCTCAACAAGATTTGAAAAAGGCAGCTCACAATTTCTTTAAAAACCTTTATGAAGCTCCACAAAATGAAGATCTTCTCAATCAATTCAAGTTCATTAAAGAATTACCCATGTTTTTCTCAGATTTAGAGAGTGATGACATTTGGAAGGAATTTTCGCTCGAGGAGTTAAAGGAAGTGGTGATGAAGATGCCCAAGGAAAAAATTCCAGGGGCTGATGGATGGATATAGGAGCTCTTCTCCTTCTTTTTCTATCTTATGGGCCCTAACTTACTCAAAGCAGTTGAAGAGTCCATGATTTCTGGCAGACTGGATGGAGCCATAAATTCTACTTTTGTTACCTTAATCCATAAATAATCCAATCTTTCCTATCTTTCTTATTTCAGTCCCATTTCCCTCTGCAACTTAATTCATAAAGTTTCTTCTAAAGTCATTGCATGCAAAATTAAAGACAAACTTTCAGCATGTATCTCCTTTGAAGTATTTGGTTTCTTACAGGACATATTGATCTCAAATCCCATTGGTTTAGTCCAAGAATGGATACACACATCAAAGGTTAAAAGAATGGAAGGTATGTTTCTGAAGTTAGACCTGAAAAAGCCTTATGACAGAGTAAGTTGGAACTTCTTAAGGTTGGTGCTGATTCAAAAAGGACTGAAATGGGAAGTTGGTCAATGGAGTCTTGGTTGTGTATGCAATGCAAATCTCGCCACTCTCATAAACGGGTCCCCATCAGAGTTTTTCAGAAGTGGCAGAGGATTAATACATGGATGCCCCATGTCTCCCCTATTGTTCCTTCTTATTGTGGAGTGTCTAAGAAGAATGATAATGAAGGAAAAAGTTGATGGGTCCTTCACTAGGTTTAAGGTCTTTGTCTATCATATGATTAACCACCTTCTTTTTTTTTATGACGTTCTTCTTCTCGGTTCAAATTCTGTTGGTGAATGGGCTTCCCTAAAGAAAATAATAGCTTGTTTTTGTGAATCTTCAAGACTAGAAATTAACTTCCAAAAATCAGTCTTCCTTCATGCTAACATGGAGGAATAGGCCGTCTAGAAAATTCAACACCTATTTGGGATCTCTTCTACAACACTCAACAATGGTTTCAAATATCTGGGCTTTGTTCTCAAGCCCAACAACTATCAGATTGTAGACTAGATGTGGTTAGTGCAGAGAATTGAAAAAAGAATCTCCCATTGGGCCTATAATGGATATCCTTGGGTGGGAGACTCGTGCTGGTGAAATATGTTCTTCAAAACATTCCTGTTTTCTAGAGTACCTTGGCTAAACTACATTCTTTTATAAAGAACAAAATCAGACAGATCTTCACAAAATTTCTGTGAAAAGGGGCAAAAACGCCCTCTGGTTATATTCTAGCTAGTTGGAGTTCTATTGCAAAGCCAAAGAGTCTGGGTTGTTGGGGCATAAGATATGTTCATCTCTTCAACAAATATTTGTCAGCCAAATCTTTATGGAGGGATTTGTTTCATAAAGGCCTTTGGGGAGAAATAACAAGAAATAAATACCTGAAAAGGGTTGAAGTCTTTTCTTGGCTTCGCAAATAAAAAATCTCCTTTCCTTCAGCCTCCATCATATGGAAGAACTTATTGTCTGTACTACCAACTGTAAAAAAATGGGTGGCTTGGAAGGTAGGCTCAATATCGAGAGTGCTTTTGGGTTTGGGATCCTTTCATAGATGAAGGTTCTGGTTACAGACTGTCTGATGGTATTCTTGTGCAGCTCCACTGTCAGGGTTTATACTCATTAGCTCAATTATCCAAGGTTGCTTCCTCAAACATATTAGGTCCACAAGAATGGCCCTCTTCTCAGGATATTGCACTCCCCGCTTGAGAATGGAATTGATTCATTCAAGTTATAAAACTTAGTGGAATTACCTTGTCATATGAACCAGACTCGTTGGCTTGGATCGAGAACAAGGAAGATGGAGTTGTGACAGTGAAGGAGGATTCTAATGCCTTAATGTATCTTTTAGTTGATGAATATTGTTTAGTTGATGAATATTGCAGGTGGTGGTACTCCTTGATTTGGAAAATCAAAGCTCCTTCCAAAATAATTCTCTTTATGTGGATTTTCCTAGAAAACAAAGTATTGACAGGAGAGAACTATAGAAAAAGAGGTGGCATTGGACCTTTTTTCTATCCACTCTACTTGAATAGCAATGAGACTAATCAACATATTTTTCTTGAATATTCCTTCTCCGAGGAGATTTGGATATTGACTTGCAACTCACTAAAAGTCAAATTTAATTCGCAGTTTCATCCCCTCGAAGAAAATATGAAATGTTGGTTTTTAGTCAATCCCAATGCAATTTCGATTCCTCTCTTTGTGACGAGGGGTCTCTATCTCTACGGGAATGACATAACATTTGAATGGCATAGGGAGTTGTTGAAGGTTGCAGGGAGGAAATTCACAATCGACTCTTGGGAAGTCAAGGTTAAATCTTTGATAAATCTATCATTTTTTGTAATTCTCCTGTTGGATTCTTTGATTGGGTAGCCACCTAGGAGCAGAGTGGCATAGGAATTGTGGTGAAAGTCTCTCCCTCACACTGCTTGAAATCCCATATGGCAGTCGAAACATGTACAAACGTAAGAGAAGAATTGTTAGCTCTCTAGGAACTTCTCTTCCTGTGTCAGCACATTGGTTTGCAATATTTATTTGTATTTGGAGACTCCAAAGTAGTTGTAGACTTGTTCAATGGAGATGCATCTCTAAATGTTTTGGTACCTCACGATTGGAAGAGAAGAATTCAAAATCTGTATTCCAGCTTCTCTTAAGTTAAAGCTCTACATATTCATCCTGAACTCAATACCCAGGCAGATAAATTATCCAAACTTGATCTCTCTAGCCAATTTGGTTTTTTGCAGGTTGAAGAATTTGAAGAAGAAGCCTTGATTTCTTTGTCTACTTTTTCTCCTTTCTGAGAATATTTTGAATATGTCATTCTTTATAGAAGGTTGGGACAAGAATTGATGTCTTTTGGCTACATTGGGAGTTATAAGATATTGAATTGTAAATATATAAGTATAAGGGATATGGTAGATTGTGAAAAATGAAACAATTATTTTATGTCGTGTAGATGAAAACGGAAATATAGTTTTTTTCTGATATGTTCAATCACATGAAATTATGTAGCAGTCTTGTTCATAGACTTTTCTACATCTTGTAATTGGAAAGTTTATATTGTTTCCTAATGAATAACATCGAAGTTGCATTTTTCTTGTGGAAAAAAAAAAGACATTAATAAGTGATAGCCCAAAGAAAACAAGATTCAATTGAGTTACATCCAATGGTGAAAGTGTATATTAGCTTAACCCAATGCTCAAGGAGACCCCGAAGTTCGACCTTCATGGAGACATCGATTAAGAGTTAACGACATTGCTTTTTAGGTTTCAAACCAACAATATTTTTTTTATAGCCTACCTATCAATGTTTTATCTAACTCGGATTCCTTGAAAATATGGTTCCTTCTATTGCGCATAGACCGTTGGATACCATTCTATTCCTTAAGAAAATAATTGAGATTGATATAAGATTATGCTTTTCCTTGAGAAAATAATTGTGATTGATCTCAGATTGTGCTTTCAATTATTTCGAGAGAATACAATATAACATGATACTAGTGTGTACTAATTGTTACTCGTTTTTGTTTATATTTAATTGAAACTAAACTACATTTCATAATTTTTCAAGCTCAACACAAATATCAAGAGAACAATTCGCTTAGCGCTGAGAGTTACAAGTTTGAAGAAAAGAATATGTGGTGTAGAGAAGCATGGAACGCTGTGTGTATGTGTGAATGCTATATATGTGTGTGTGAATGCTATATGTGTGTGTCAGAGATATTTTTGAATGGTTAATGTAGACGGATGGATTTAGTTCACATGACGATCACCCTTCGATGCCATCCCTAATTAAATTTCGATATCATGATTCTTGACGAAATAGAAATTAAACCTACGTACCAATAAGAATTGGAGTTCTTCTTCAAGGTATGATGGAGGTTTTCATGTCTGATATGAACTGTAGCCCAGAGTCCAAGTGGAAGTTGCAAATAAAATCATAAATATATCTAAAACCTAACCCTAGATCTGTATACGCAATGGCATAAGCTTTCACACACACATAGATTGCAACCTACATGAGGTCAATGAATTCATTATTTATAAATTCTCTTGCTCGTTTCTTTGTTTGTAAATCAATTAAGAGCCATTTATTTTGAACAAGTGACTGCAGAAGGCCTATTAATTCCCTCATTATAGAAATCTCAACCACATTACATTCCAAATAACCTAAAAATCTATCATAGCTAAAGATAAAAATCCATACACAGGCCATATCAACCTGCCTCATTCGATGGAGCATGCGAGTCGATGATGTGCTAGCCCATGGCTGGAAACAAACACCCCGGGTCTCAATTTTCCAATACATAAGAGACATATTGGGTTACTTGAACATCCTCTCCATGTGACATTCTCTGATCATACCTTGGCATATTCAATATTATAAAAAACTATATAGTTAAATTAGAAATCCTAGAAGGTCATGCTAAGATCTAATTTTTTAGTAGGTGATGGATACAAACCTGCTTCCTTCGGAAGAGTTTTCCAACTTCCTTCTCTATGAGCATCGATGTCGTTTGTGAGGTGAAGGTCCTCCTCGTGATTCAGAACAAACTGGGTTTATAATCCCAATCTACATCCAAACAATAGAAATTTTCTTGAAATAAATGAAAAACCCTCTGATGGATGCATTAACCCAAAGGGAATGCTACCCAAAGTAAAAAGGAGACACACCAGATGTAATAATTCGAATGAAACGCCATGCAACCATCTAAACGCCATCCATCCACTCTTTTCATTCCACCAGCCACGGTTGACACCTTCCATTTCACCAATGAAATGGGAGATAGTAAAACATAAATGTTAAAAATGTTAAAAGTTAAGTAACCATGCAGTTTTTAAAGTAAGCTTCCTTGATAAGCCAAAGAATAATTTTTTTAATTATATTAAGTAAATGTGATGTGAAATGTCAAATACAAAGAAGTTAATATTAGCAATTTCATCCATTGATTTAGAGATCACAATGAGAATATGTCAACATTTTTAATTCCTAGCCATTGATTTAGAGACCACAATGAAAATATGCCAACATCTTTAATTCATAGCCATAAAATTAGGCTTTTAAATCAAAAGGGTCAGTAATCCACTGATTCTCAATAGGGGAATTCCTATCAAAATAATAATGCAACAAAATTAAAATTTTCAAATTGTTGAATCATGAATGCTACTTTTATTTTGAATCGATTATTTGTTGGCTAGTAGTTGGTGAACTTGAATCTTGTTTGGCAACTTGAATCTTAATCTGCTCATCATCACATTCCCTTATCCATCAATCTAAACTCACCTATTACTCTACCTCAGAGGCACTCAATCTTAACACTATCGTATCTTAGAGAAAGGTGAACTCATTGTCAATTGATGTGTAATGATACTAATTGCAGGTGTGGATATGGATAATTTACAGCTAATAATCACATTCCCTTGACTTGTGCTAACTGTATCCATCAATCTAAACTCACCTATTACGCTACTTCAGGGGCAATCAATCATAACACTATCCTATCTTAGAGAAAGGTGCACTCATTCTCAATTGATGTGTAATGATACTAATAATTTACAATAAGTCTTAAATGCACGTGTATTTTGAAAAATTTTGAATTCCAAATTTGGTGTATTAATGTAATATCTAGAAAATATTTCGATTTATGAGCATATTCAATTCTTGGAGGCTGAGCCATCGCATAAGATCGATGAGGGAATGTATTTTCTTTAATGTGGATGATTGCAAATTGCTCTTGCTCTTATCTGTTTGAATCGAATATTTATTGTAATAAATATTAAGTAGTTGAAGATTTTATTTCGATAGGATAGACTATAGTAGTTGGAGGGAAAGGCTCGAAGATCCCCTCTTGTATAAATCTTCTGTAGTGTTGCCAAGAGTTGGTTGTTGAATCTAGTGTGTAGATTTCCATTGTAGTTGTTGTTGTTGTTGGATCTCTAGTTTTTGATGAGTTGATGAATCCATGTATATGACTGTTGAATGAATATAACATAAGAGTATTGACTCAAATGTATGGTGTTGTTGTGTCTATGACGCAGCCCTCCCAACCCACAGGTCAGAAGTCCATGTACATAGGATCGTTCTTCTTTCACTCGCCCGAAGAGCTCCGGACAATGGCTCTTCTATTTCCCTTTTGGGAAAATCTGCACCCACAACAAAACTTCATGGAATTCTCCCTTCACGTTTTGGGAGATCGGACTTCACGATTTCATGAATCCTGTGATCAAGTGTCTTATCTCTCAGACCCTCGAAACCTGAATTTCTGAACTCCGATGTTTGGTCACCAAAAGAAATTAACGGTTGTGATTCCCCGCTTGATCCAACTGTCAGCACGTTTTCCGCATATCGGAAGTTCGAGACTTTCGATACCCAAATATCTTGTTGATGCAAACTCCGAGTTCTTGAATCTCGATATCAATTTCGGCTATTCGGCTTTCGTGAGTTCGCGAGTTGCTATTTCATGCAACTCTGCTCCATGACCTCTGAAATCCTGACTTTCTATTTCTTGAAATCCCGAAATATCAACCCTCAACATGATTCCCAGTGTTGGTCCCACAACTAAACTTTTCTCCTTTTCGGGACTTCGCACTTCGCGAGTCTTAATGTAAAGATTTCGGGACTTCAATCCACGAAACCCTGAAATGGAAATCCTCAGGCAAATCCAATGGCCCTTGTTGGCTTGAATCTATGGCTCTGCCTCTCCTGAGCTTGAACCTTTGAAAACACTCTCTGTAACTCCTCTGCTCCTCCGTGAGATCTGACGGCTCGCGGGACTTCGCGAATTCTCTACGGAGAATTTCGACCGTCCGTTCCTCTTCCTTCTGAAGGACTTCTGCAACTTTTTACCAAAGTATTTTTCAATGGTACTTAATCGCCTGTGACACAGACTTGTGACGCCTTCTCAATGCTCCAATGCACCAACTTCATGTGCTCCTCTTTGACAATTTCAAAGGATTTATCTTTCCTGAGCTTTTTCCAACTCTGAGTCTTAAAGAAGACCCCTACACGCACTCCTTGCGGCAAATTCTTCATCTACTCCAAGGAATTAAAGTCCTTCAACTCTTCGCACTCCGTGCAACAACAATCTCTCAATACTTCACTCAGGTTACAAAACCCTAAATTCTACTCGGCCTATGCACACCTTGCACGGCTCCTGTTCCTAGATGCACTTCTGAGGGAATGAGAACAAAAGCTATCTTATCTGATCTTTCGGAGACAAACCTCTGAACCCTTTGTCAACGCACTCCTTGTGGACAATTCAACTGCACTCCTTGTAGGAACTCTTTCTCAGATAGAGAAACAATTGAAACTCATTTCCCTTACTCCTTTTCTCTCAGATTTAAGACATTTAACAAGAAATCATACACACATAGCATAAACAACAAATGCATGACAGAAAAAGTAAAAAATTCATGAGCATAATATTCAACAATACATACACAGAGAATATTTGAACACCATGAGTCTGAATCAAAGCCCTTTTTGTATTAATCCAGAACTTCTATACATGGAATTCTTCTACATAGCTCTCTGCTTCTTCTCTTCTCTACTCTATGCTCATAATCGACATATCTTGTTTAATACACAATGAGGGTGTCTATATCCCATTTCCCTCTTTCATCCTAAACTGTCTAATCTACGCATTAAATCCTATCGACTTGCATTAACTACTATAAATGCCTTCTATCTACTATGGACGAGAGCAGATCGCTCAAGGTCCTTTTACATTATACAAGTGTGCCTCCACTTGATGACTTCATTAATGTTTCAAGACATTTTCAAAATTTGCGCTGGGTGTTTTTCCGGCTTTCTTTTATCTCCGCGCTGGCTCACCTGAGATACTCCTGCATCATACTCCCTCGCTTGAAAATCTTCATGGGCTCCTGTCCATGAGCTCGCGTATGGTCTGTCCATGCTTCTGGATCTCTACTTCGTTCTCCCAACTGGCATCTTCAACTGGATGGCCCTTCCATATGACCAAATACTCAAAGTATTTCTTTCGCCTAGTCTTCTTGTTGACCCTTTTGTCCAGTATGTGCTCCATCTGCGGCTTTTCTGCAACTGGCATTTTCTTTCGCCACTGAACCTCTGGCTATTCATTTCCTGCTTCTGCTTCCTCATATTTACATGGGTACAAATCTGAGACATTGAATATCGGAGAAATTTCCATCCCAACGGGTTATTCAATCTCGTAAGCATTTGCCGCAAATTTCTTCAAAACCTTGCATGGTCCGATTTTCTTCATTTTTAGTTTATTATATGTTCCTCTCAGGAACCTTTCCTTTCTCAAATGTGCAAGGATCAAATCGCCAACTTCAAATTGAAGCTATCTCYTGTGTTGATCTGCTCTCCACTTATATTCCTAGMTCAAACTCTGCAATCGTTCCTTCACCTGGCTATGAAGTTCCTTCATCGCCTCTGCAAAATATTCCCCACTAGTGATCCTAGTTGCAGTCTGTTCTGAATCTTTCAGCTCAGAAATTCCTCTCAGCTGCATGCCATAGACGATCTGAAATGGACTTTGCCCTGTGATTTTGTTAACTGAGTTGTTATAAGAAAACTCCACCTGTGGTAATATGTTATCCCACTGGTTGTGGTGTTCTGTCACCAAGCTTCTCAACAAGTCTCCCAGACTTTTGTTAACCACTTCTGTCTGTCCATCCGTCTAAGGATGATAAGCCAAACTGAATGACAAGTTAGTTCCCAGCATCTTCCATAAGGTTCTCCAGAAGTGTCCTACGAACTTAGTGTCTCGATCCGAAACTATGCTTCTTGGCAAGCCGTGAAGTCAAATGACTTCTTTGAAAAACAGATTTGAAATGTGAGTTTTGTCACTGGTTTTCCGACATGGTATAAAATGTGCCATTTTGGAAAATCTATCCACCACCACAAAGATTGAGTCAAAGCCTCTTTATGTTCTTGGCAACCCCAATATGAAGTCTATGCTGACTACATCCCATGACCTCTCAGGTATGGGTAATGGTTGATAAAAACCTTCTTTCTGCCTCTTTCCTTTTGAATGTTGACAAATTCTACATCTGTCCACAAATATTTTGACGTCTGCTCGCATTCCTGGCCAAAAATATGACTCATTCAACTTTGCGAACGTCTTGTCATCACCGAAATGCCCAGCCAATCCTCCACTATGTTTCTCCTTCAGCAAATTCTCCCTCATGGAGCATTTTGGAATACAAAGTTGATTACCTTTAAACAATAATCCTTTTGGGATCATGTATTCTTCAAATTGGCTTCTATCTCAGAAAATTGAATTCTTAGTTGCTTCATACGCCTCTTTAAAATCTAGATCAGCTTGATACATCTCCTTGAGATCATCAAAACCCAACGTTTTGACCCTGAACTCCTGCAATAGCAAACACTTCCTTCTCAAAGCATCAACGACTTTGTTAGCAATACCAGAAATATGTTTAATCACAAAAGTGAAACTTTGCATATATTCAACCCATTTTACATGTCTTTGATTCAACTTCTCTTGTTGAGTCACAAATTTCAGTGCATGATTACCATTGTATAATACAAACTCTTTAGGAATTAAGTAATGTCTCCATTTCTTCAATGCCTGTATAATAGCATAGAACTCCTTGTCATACGTGGAGTATTTTATCTTGGCTTCATTCAGCTTCTCGCTGAAGTATTCTATCGGCCTGTCTTCTTGGCTCAAGACTGCCCCTATTGCAAATCCACTTGCATCGCATTTCACTTGAAATGTCTTTTGGAAATCAGGCAACACCAGAATTGGTTGTTCCGTAATTTTCCTTTTCAACAAATTAAAAATCTTTTCAGCGTTTTCTATCCATTCAAAAGATTTGTGTCTCTTCTTCACTGTGTCCATCATCAATGCACTAATTCCACTGAAATTCCCAATGAATTTTCGGTAGAAACTAGCCAATCCGTGAAAAATTCTCACCTCAAAGATATTCTTTGGTGATGGCCAATTCTTGATTACCTCCACCTTATCCAGATCCATCCTCAACTTATCTGCAAAAATAATAAACCCCAAATAAATGAGCTCCGTCTTCATGAATGATGATTTCTTCATGTTTATCAACAGCTTCTCCTGCTGTAACCTCTGCATCACTGTCGCCAAATGTTTTAGATGCTCTACCTTTGTTTTACTGAAAATCAGTAGGTCATCAAGGTACATAATGACAAATTTTCCAATGAAATCCTTCAGGACTTCATTCATTAATCTCATGAAAGTAGACGGCGCATTTGTTAAACCAAACGACATGACAAGCCATTTGTATAACCCTTCATTGGTTTTGAATGTTGTCTTCCATTTGTCACCTTCCCTCATGCGAATCTGGTGATAACCGCTTTTTAAATCAATCTTCGAAAAATATTTTTCTCCACTCAAGCAATCCATCAAATCATACATCCTTGGCAATGGAAATCTATACCTGATGGTTATCTTGTTGATTGCCCTCAAGTTAGTACACATCCTCCAGCCTCTGTCTTTCTTCAGACTGAGTACTATTGGAACAACACATGAACTGAAGCTTTCTCTAACCAAACCTTTGTCCAACAAATCCTGGACTTGTCTTTTGACCTCTTCATTCTCCTGCGACGTCAATCTGTATGCTGCTTTGTTTGGCAAACTATCTCCAGGTATGAGATCAATATGATGACTCACACTTCTGATCGGTGGCAATGAACGAGGTAGTTCATCCACTACTATGTCAACGAACTCTTCCAGTAGTTCCTGAACCTCCTCTGGTAAATCATCTACCCTTGTGCTAGTTAAAACAATCTTTGGCTTCCTGACCACAATGAATTGAAGTTCCTCCTTCTTCTTAACCTCTGTAATATGTTCCTTCCCACTCATGAGAAGTACAATGTTGCTTACTTTAGGTTTCATTTCTTTATCTTTGATCGGTAACAACATGTGAGTTCTCCCATTTTTCTCTAGGGTGTATGTGTTCATTCTCCCATCATGAATTACATTTATGTCATACTGCCACAGTCTACCCAGCAATAGATGAAAAACATCCATAGGAATAACATCACAGAGTATTTCATCTTTATACCCTCCTATTTTAAATTCAACTAAACATTGCTTAGTCACATTTACCCGATGTCCTTTTTGCAACCACAAAACTCTGTATGGCCTTGGATGATCAATTGTCTCTAGCTCCAGTTTTCTACCATCTTTGTAGAAACGAGATTATCCATGCTACCACTGTCTACAATAACTTTACATTTTGAGTCTTTGGTTTTGCACGCAATTTTAAAAAGTTTGTTTCTTTGGACTGAACTCTCCACCTCCTTCTCTGGTGTTAAAAGAGCTTTTCGCATCATCAACGATCTTCCGCCTTCAGCATCCTTTGTCTCAACATTCTACCTCTGTGCTTTGGAAATGTGAGCCTCACCACCTTCCTTCTTTTTGTCTGGACACTCATAAGACTTGTGTCCGACCTTTCCACATTTGAAGCATGTTGTTACTCCACCTCTTCCTCTTCCTCTACCTCTAGTACGAGGAAACATGTTGGCATCAACATACTCTCCTCTCTGATCAGCATACTGCCCTCTCTGCCCAGCGTATTGTCCTCGCTGTGAGCTTCCACCTCTCTCAATCTGAGGTTGAGGTTTTTTCCATTCTTCTTTAGGCTTCTGAATTCTACCTTGGACAACTGATTTGCCCCTAGCTTGACTTCTGCCTCAGCCTCTTTGACCTTGTTTTCCTCTCTGCTTCTCTTTTTCCTTTAGATCCATTTGATAAGCATCTTCCACCGTTCAGATGGTCAACATACTCATCTCATCTTGAATTTCGTATCTCAGGTCATTCATATACCTAGAAACCTTTTCATCATTACTTTCATGATGACCTGCTCTGATGTTCAACCTGTAGAACTCTTCAGTGTACTCCTTCACTGTCATCAACTTCTGCCTCAAGTTCTGCATCCTTCAAAAAAGATTAATTTAATAATCCCTGGGAATGAATTTCACTTTCATTTTTGCAATCATCCTATCCCAGCTCTTGATTTTCTACTTACCTTGGCAACGTCTGTCAGCTTGTATCTCATCCCACCACAATGTTGCATGTCCCTTTAATCTTTTGACAGCATGTTTTACCTTCTTGTCTTCTTCAACATCTTCATAGTCAAAATATGTGTCCAGAGCTCTAATCCAGTCTAGAAACTCCTCTACATCGAGATTTCCCTCATAAACTCGAATGTCCCTCTTGGCTCTTGCACTCATTCTTGCAACAACTCTATGCAAGCGTTCATTTTCTACATCTTCTGTTGTGACTTATTCTTCTCCATGTCCAGCTTTATCTTCGCTTTTGGACTCACTGACATCTCCAACATCAGTTGTGCACCTTTGTCTTCTTTCCATGTCCACGAGTCTAGCACGAATGTCATGCAGATCTCTTTCCACATCTGGATTCTACATTTGCCTGCCCCTTGCTCTGGACATCTCCCTTTCCTCTTCTAGATTGGGTGTTTATCTGTCCTTTCTTCTTGGAAGCATGGTGAATTCTCCTTTTCCCTGCTACAGAAAGCAAAGAAACCTTTCTGAGCTCTGATACCAAAGATGACGCAGCCCTCCCAACCTGCAGGTCAGAAGTCCACGTACATAGGATCGTTCTTCTTTCACTAGCCCGAAGAGCTCCTGGCAATGGCTCTTCTATTTCCCTTTCGGGAAAATCTTCACCCACAACAAAACTTCGTGGAATTCCCCCTTCACGTTTCAGGAGATCGGACTTCGCGATTTCGTGAATCCTATGATCAAGTGTCTTATCTCTCAGACCCCCGAAACCCAAATTTCCAAACTTCGATGTTCGGTCACCAAAAGAAATCAACGGTTGTGATTCCCCTCTTGATCCAATGGTCAGCGCGTTTTCCGCGTATCGTAAGTTCGAGACTTTCGATACCAAAATCTCTTGTTGATGCAAACTTTGAATTCCCAAATTCCGATATCAATTTCAGCTATTCGGCTTTCGTGAGTTCACGAGTTGCGATGTCATGCAACTCTGCTCCACAACTTCTGAAATCCTGACTTTCTATTTCCCAAAATCATGAAATATGAACCCTCAACACGATTCTCGATGCTGGTCCACAAACTAGACTTTCTGCCTTTTCAGGACTTCGCACTTCGCGAGTCTTAATGTAAAGATTTCGGGACTTCAATCCACGAAACCCCGAAATGGAAATCCTCGGGCAAATCCAACGACCCTTTTTGGCTTGAATCTATGGCTCTGCCTGTCCTGAGCTTGAACCTTTGAAAACACTCTTCGTAACTCCTCTGCTCCTCCGTGAGATCTGATGGCTCGCGGGACTTCACGAATTCTCTACGGAGAATTCCGACCGTCTGTTCCTCTTCCTTCTCAAGGAAATTTGCAACTTTTTACCAAAGTGTTTTTCAACGGTAGTTAACCGCCTGTGACACAAACTTGCGACGACTTTTCAATGATCCAATGCACCAACTTCCTGTGCTCCTCTTTGACAATTTTGAAGGCTTTATCCTTCCTGAGCTTTTTCCAACTCCGAGTCTTAAAGAAGACCCCTACACACACTCCTTGCGGAAAATTCCTCAACTACTCCAAGGAATTAAAGTCCTTCGACTCTGCACATTCCCTGCAACGGTAATCTCTCAATACTTCACTCAGGTTACAAAACCCAAAATTCTACTCGGCCTGCGCACACCTTGCATGGCTCCTGTTCCTAGATGAACTTCTGAGGGAATGAGAACGAAATCTATGTTATCTGAGATTTCAGAGACAAACCTCTGAACCCTTTGTCAACGCACTCCTTGCGGACAATTTAACTGCACTCCTTGCAGGAACTCTTGCTCAGATAGAGAAACAATTGAAACTCATTTCCCTTACTCCCTCTCTCTCAAATTTTATACATTTAACAAGAAATCATACACACATAGCATAAATAGAAAATGCATGATAGAAAGAGTAAAAGATTCATGAGCATAATATTCAACAATACATACACAGAGAATATTTGAACACCATGAGTCTGAATCAAATCCCTTTTTGTATTAATCCATAACTTCTATACATGGAATTCTTCTACACAACTCTCTGCTTCTTCTCTTCTCTTCTCTATGCTCATAATTGACATATCTTGTTCAATACACAATGAGGGTGTCTATATCTTGTTTCCCTCTTTCATTCTAAATTGTCTAATCTACGCATTAAATTCTATCTACTTGCATTAACTACTATAAATGCCTTCTATCTACTATGGACGAGAGTGGATCTCTCAAGGTCCTTTTGCATTATACAAGTGTGCCTCCATTTGATGACTTCATTAATGTTTCAAGACATTTTCAAAATTTGTGTTGGGTGTTTTTCCAGCTGTCTTTTATCTCCGCGCTGACTCGCTTGAGATGCTCCTACATCAGTCTATCTAGATGAATGAATGGTAGACTTTCTGCTGATTTGAAATTCTCTGTCATTCTTTGTTCTTGTGGTTTACAAATTCATTTACATGGGTTAATGTGTGAGTTGTGGTGAAAATTGAATAAGTTTCAATTTTTTATCTTCTATGAGCTAGTGAAAGGTGTGTATAACATCTACAAGGTGTGTGTGACTAAGTGTTTTCTAACTTGAAGATCAGAAAAGGTAATGAGAAACTTATATATTCAAGGAGTGCATATACATATGCAAGGAGTGCATGAGCAAGTCTATTTTGATTATGAGGTTCATTTGGGATAGTTGAATTGGGTGTGTAGGAGGAATTATGCTCAGAGTCATATTGTTTAGGATGAACAATCGATTGTAAAAGGAGTATTGCAAGAAGTGCAAGTTCATCCTTCAATAGTCGAGATTGAAGGAAGTTCATCTAGAAGGAATGCATGACATAGTCTCATACTCGAAATCTCAGGAGGAGTAGCGTGACTTTAATCTCAGATAAGTTGAGTTATGGAGGAGAACCTATTGCAAGGCGTGTATAGGCTGAAAATTCGACAAAGTTTCAAAGAGAGTGTTCAGAGGAACAAGGAAAGTAGAGGAAAGATAATATCAGGAGGGAGAGCGACAAGAAATTTTCAAAGGGAAGAACCCTTTAAGGTTTCCCAAAATCTACAAACAAGATCTGTTCTAGAGGGTGGCGAGTTTGTTCCAGACCGTCAGGTCTGGGAGAATTACGAAGAGGTTGGTCGTAAGTTGTTTTGGCACTTCATGGTTCGGGAAGTTTGGAGGTGTTGTAAGAGTAGATTTGCGAATTCACAGTGTCGTGAAACAATTTTAACCATTGGTCACATAGAGGATATGTGGCAACGGATTAGGAAATCCAGAAGTTGGAGGTCCAGAGGTGTGTGTGTGTAAGCATAGAGAGATTTTCATGAAGTTGTGAAACCCGAAACTTAGTTGGGCCATCAAACATGAGGGGACACACAATAGAGATCTGAAGATGTAGAGGAAATTGCTTCAGAGAGAATTAAAGCTTGAGATCAAGATATCCGCGAAGCCCGATATCGCATAGGGGATGATCCATGATCATAGCCCATGGTGACTTAGGAGAAAAGAGGGCCTATTTATAGTGGTTCTCAGTACCAACAGAGACCCGAAGAATCAATTCGAATCACTATATTGAATGATCCAAGATTGGGAGGTCGTGAAACCCTTAGGAGAGAAGGGAGAGGGTTTCTCCAGAGTGGTATCAGAGAAATCACAAAATTGATTTCTGTAGAAGGAGAAGTAGACTGATATTAGTGAGCGGTTTTAGAAATGTGAGCACAATGTCGCTTAGAAAACATCCAGAGCCTCCCGTATAAAACATAACTATGGAAAGGGAGATGATAGAACTCAGAGCAAGGTTGGGTGCCATGGAAACAACGTAAAGAAGGGCACCTGATGCTGGAGATGTCAACGATGTAGAGAATGAAGAAGTGGAAGTTAAAAAATTTGTATCTAAGGATGATACAAAGGAGCACTTGCTGAAAGAAGTTGTCAATTTGGGAGCTAGAGTGAAGATCGACATCCTAATATATGAAGGTAATTTAGACACTGAATAATTTCTTGATTGAATACGAACAATGGAAAAGTATTTCAACTATGAAGATGTAGATGAGGAGAAGAACGTAAAACATGATGTCACTAGGTTGAAAGGACATGCAACACTGTGGTGGGATGAACTGCAGGCTGACAAGAGAAGCAAAGGAAAACAAAAGATTAAGAGTTGGGATAGAATGGTGGCCAAGCTAAAGGCTAAATTCATACCCAAAGATTACCAGATAAACCTATTTAGGAGGATGTAGAACTTGAGACAGAAGGAAATGACTGTGAAGGAGTACATGGAGGAGTTATACAGACCCAACATTAGGGATGGAAAAAGAGAGAGAGATGATGAAAAGGTTGTCAGGTACATCAATGTCATGAGATATGAAATCCAGGAAGAAATTAACATGGTGACATTTAGAACAATAGAGGATGTGTATCATATTGCGTTGAAAGAGGAAGAGAAGTTGGTCAGGAAACAAAGTCAACAAAACATAAGTAGAAGCTTAAATAGAGGCAAAGGAGTTTCCAATGACAAGACACAAAATTCGAAGGGTTAGATAGAGAAGCGACATAGTCACTCTAAGAGAGAAGGAAGTTCTCGAGGAAGGAAGAGTGGTGGTAGAAATTCTTTTCCTAGAGGAAGAGGAAGAGGCAGAGGAGGATAAGTAAGGTGTTATGCCCGTGGAAAAACAAGGCACATGTCTTAGGCATTCCCTGAGAGAAAGAAAGAAAGAGGTGAAGCTCACATTTCAGAAGCACATAAGCGAGATGTAGAGGCATAAGGCACAGAAGGTGGGAGATCTTTGATGATGAAGAAAGTCCTCTTCAAGCCAGAGCCAAAATTTGAAAGGTCGGTACAGAGGAACAATTTTTTCAGGAAAGATTGCAAGACTAATGATAGAGTTTGCAAGGTAATAATTGACAGTGTTAATAGTGAGAACTTAGTATCGAAAAATATGGTGGAGAAATTGGAGTTGGAGACGACTACACATATAACGTCATACAAAGTCTCATGGTTGTAGAACGATCACTAGGTAACAATAACTAAACAATACCTCATTGAATTTAAAATAGGAGGATATAGAGATGAAATACTCTGTGATGTGATTTTCATGGATGTATGTCATGTTTTGTTGGGAAGACCATGGAAGTATGATAGAAATGGCATTCATGATGGGAGAAAAAATACCTACACTTTGGAGAAGAATGGTATGATACATATGTTGCTACAAATTGAAGAGAAGAAAGTGAATGATGAATCAAACATGCAGATACTTCTCATGAGTGGGAAGGAACTCCTAAATGAATTCAAGAAAGAACAAGAGATGCAGTTTGATGTAGTGACGAAACTGAAAGTTATCCTTACAAGTAATTCAATGGAATATTTTCCTGAGGAAATTTAGGAATTGTTAGAGAATTTTGTTGACATAGTAGTGGATGAGTTGCCAAGATCATTGCCACCTATCAGAAGTATCATCCATTACAAGCATAGTTACCAACTTAATGAGAACTCTCCAAAGTTCTTGTTTTTTGGGGGGTCCAATTTTTTACCTCATTTTTAAAAATGGTGATAACAATAGCACCCCCTCTCCATTTTTAGGTAATTTTTGATATTTCGAATTTTTCGATGCACAATGTTTCCACATTGTTTTTTAAATTCTCATTTTTCATCTATTTTCAATTTTTTCTAAATATGTATATATAGTTTTTATTCAACTCCATTTTTAGTCCTTTTTTCATTCTTTCAATCTTAAAAATGTTTTTTACCATTTACTTTTTCGAAGTTACCATTTTTCATAGAATTTTGTCTCCTTAATTAATTTA
>JASDQU010107250.1:57862-75000 GCA_032191745.1 Picea mariana | reverse complement strand
ACCAAAAAACTCTAAATTTTATAAAAAAAATTATCATTTTCTTTCATATTTTTATACATTTGATGTAAAAAAAATACAACATTTAATAAAATTTTCCAATGTATACTGATTCACATACAAATAAAATGAAAAAAGAAACAATAAAAAGATTCATCAAAAAACAAAAAGAGATACATCTTTATTCTTATTTTCAAATATGAAATTCAAATCATTACAGTTATAACTCATAAAAAATTTGCAAAATTGAGCATCGTCTTCAAAGCCATATTTGAACTAATCAACAATATCATATATCCCAAATTCATCATTCTCAACAGACACACCATCATCTTCTTCGATGTCATTTTGTGCTTCCATTGTGTCATTTTGTTATTCCATTGGTTCTTTGATATCTACAATTTCTCCAGAGTGATCCTTTCCAATCATTCCTCCTAATGGTACTTGAGGTTCTTTGAAAATTTTTCTACCTTTGATTCACTAAAACCTCCTTTCCTTCAGGCAACTTCTTGCATTTCATCTGGAAGAGCTGGAATAACATTAATTCTTTGTTAAATAAAATTGCACTACATTGGGTCACTTTCAATGGCTATGCAATTCCTTCCTTTGTGTCGGAAACACGCTAATGTTGTACCTAATCACCAAATACAAAATGAATAATGAAGTTAGATACTGTAGAAAGATAAATTAAAAATAATCTAAGATTGAAGTATGATTTCATAAATATTAGATCATAATTCTTATCTAAACCTGAGAACAAATCCAAAACCCAATCTCATTGATTTGAAAATTTATCTATAAGATAATTAATTAATGCTTGTGGTTTTTGATAAATGTTAACTATATCTCTTTTCAAATATTTTTCCTCATATGTTAGCTTTCTAACCACAACATTTTATACAAATATACTACTAGGAGTCTCTCCATCATTTGCATTGACAAGAATATAATTATAAGAATCATCTTTTGTCCAGGTTGCAAGATGTATACTCTCAAAATCATATTTAAATGATTCTTTCTTGGAGCTCTGAATATTTGTATTGTGCCTGCAACATAAATAAGTGAAAATTCAATTAACTTGTTAATTAATAAAATAGTTTTATAATATTAATTGCTAAACATACACTTTCAATATCTTACCAAATAAACTGCCTCCTTGTCTTCTCTTTCCCCTTGAAAATTTATTGTATTAATCCTTGTTGTGAGCCTGAATGAAATACTAGAAATATTCAAAATGGTGATGCTGTAACTTCTATAAATACCATAACCACTTTACTGAAAGATTGGTAAGTATAAGGCTCAATATCATATTCAATGTTTGGAATATTATAACCATGAGGGATATCGGCAATAACTAGGGATTATTCTTTTTTAGGAACAATACTTGCAATTTTTTCACAATTACTTAATATCACTTTATATTGAACAGTGTTGAGCCCATTCCAAATATAGTGATCAAGGGTGTCATCAAGTTGAACATTTTGAACACGTCTCCTTCTTTCTCTTTCAAACTTGACTTTTGAATAAAATTTTTGAAAGTTTTAGGTACTCCAGCTGCATTCTTCTTTGGCATATTTAATGAAACAAACAAACATAGAGTTGTATATCTATAACTCTTAAAATATAAATAAACTAACTTACAAACGAATAATATGAATGTAATAAATCAACATACCTTTTTTAATGCAACAAAACATTGTTTCAATACTACTGAAGAGCTTGAATCTGGATAGTTGAGTTTAACATCATCCCAACTTTCTTCATTCAACATATTGACCATTTTCTTTTGTATTTTCATATACACCTTGTGACTAAATAAAATAATAATAATGTTAAACTGACATTAAAGTGAAAAAATTAATTATCTTGTCATAACATAAATAAAAATAACTCAACATACTTACGTTTTAAATTCATCACACATTTCTTCCATTGAAAATTATCCCAACCTAACATGTGATAATATACTTATGATAAGTTTATCATCCTTCACTCCTTGTATTGATCTCCAAGGTCTTGTATTCATATCATCAGGAAGATTTTTTATGTCATGACCTGTCTTACTTGTGCCACATATCAATGGTTTAGCCTTCTTAACTCTCTGATTCTTCATACCAACATTTTCCCATAGGGTGAAGATCTCATCTATAAAACCCCATACATGTCCAGTTATAAATCCCAATTGAAAAACAATTATCCACAGATTTAAATATATCATTTCCTTTGTGATATTTTTCTTTTGTATTTTCATCAACAACTAAGAATCCTATTTTCATGCAACATTGCTCTTGAAACTTAACATCAACATTTGATCTCTCCCTGTGGCATATTTTGGAAAATTCATTGTGGATAAATCTAACCCTTTGAATGAAGGTCATAGACATTTTGCGCTCATTGTTTGTGTTATGATCCCATGCTAACAATTTTGCTTTTGAATCTGTTAAACTGACATAAATTATGCATTTGACTGTCTAAAAAAGACGATTATTCAGATATTATTGCATCAATTCTCTTCTAGCTTATACAGAATGATTTCCTCCAATCACATAATATTTATAATCAAAATATTTTGATATATCAAATTATTCCCTCGTAGGAACTTCCATTGGGTTAACAAGAACTAGGTAATCAACCACATGTGCATATGGATTGTATCTAATCAATGCTTTCAAATTGTGAATATGCAAGCGATGTGGTTTTCTAATTTGATATTTTTCCTGCCCTTCTGTGGGTTTATAAAGTTGTTTCACATTCAACTGAAATGTGTGACCATCATAAACTAAGTTTGTCGTCCTCATTCTATTTAAAATGGCATTTTGTGTTTTTTTCATAATACCATCCTCTAGATGAGGACCTGGTGTTATTATTTCTCTACTACCTTTATAACTTTCACTATAATACTCTGAGCTAACGATGGATTCTTGAACATTATCAAAATTTGTTTTCATCCTTTTATGATTTAAATGTGTTTCATCTAAATCAATTATTTCTTCATAATCAATAGGAATAGACTCATCATCAAATATCGCTCTTTCACATTTATCTTGTTTTTTATTTTTGCAAGAAGGAGTGATATTCTCATTGGCATCAATGTCAACAAAACCTTCATTTGGAGTTTCCTCATTTTCAAATGTAACCCTTTTAGGATTTCTAGAATGAGTATTTTTCTTTCTTCTTTCATGTTCTTCTTTGTCTACTCTTGCAGGTTCGACCTCCATTATTTTCTATTTATTTTTCCTTCCTTCTTATGTCTTTTCAACATGAAAAGTGTTGATGACATCCATGATATCATTCTCTGTAGAGAAAATCCCTAATAACATATGTGAAAGTTGTTAAGCAAAATCTTGTAAAAATAAAATATAACATTTTCATGTTAAATAAAATTAAAGTATTACCATGATAATAAAAATAATAAATGACACAAAAATAGAAATAAAAAAATTACATTTCCTTTCTCAATGTCATCAACGATGGATGCACGTAATTCTGAAAAACATTCATTCTTGTTATAATTTCTCAATTTGAAACAATATCTAAACTTGATATAAGTTATCCCTTGTTTGACAAGTGCATAAACAATATCTGTGGCTAGCACCAAACACATATATCGCAAAAAKCCAGGTGCGTGATAACTTCCTTGCACATGTTCTGATTCGACACAATACAAATATATATGATCTMCATTGTTTCCTTCCATGTCTTTAACAAACCAAGAATATTCTTGTTTGTTTTCACCTTCCACAGATTTCCACTTTCTAACATTCTTCATTTCCTTCAATAACTCAAGTGTTAAGCTATCATTTTGTTTCCTAACATTGATGGAGGTTCCAGTTTAATTTTTTGATGYCGTTATTGCAGGTCGTGATCCAAATATATTGATATCTATCTTTTCTAACATTTTCCTATATTAAGATAAAAAAAAAAAATTAGGCCTTTCACATTATAATCAACTAAAAAAACATAACATTGATTATATAAAACGATTAAATTTTTTTAACCTATATGTAAAAAAAATTCAATTCACATATGTTGTGTTATGTGTTATATGTTATAACATATAACAATATATAAAAATATGTTATATGTAAAAATATGTTATAACATATAACAATATGTGTTATATGTTAAAAATTCAATTCACATATGTTGTGTTATGTGTTATATGTTATAACATATAACAATATATAGAAATATGTTATATGTAAAAATATGTTATAACATATAACAATATTGTTATATGTTATAACATATAACACATATTGTTATATGTTTTAACATATAAAAATATTGTTATATGTAAAAATATGTTATAACATATAACACATATTATTATATGTTTTAACATATAAAAATATTGTTATATGTTTTAACATATAACACATATTGTTATATGTTATATGTTTTAACATATAACAATGTTGTTATATGTTATAACATATAACACATATTGTTATATGTTATAACATATACCAATATGTAATATGTTATAACATATAACAATCTGTTATATGTTATAGCATATTGTTATATGTTATAACATATAAATATATGTTATATAACATATAACGTATGTTATATATTATATAACGTATGTTATATGTTATATAACATATTTAACATAATGGTCATGGGGGCTAGGGCGATGCTCGTTATGTTATATGTTATATAACATATAACATATAATGTACATTATATTATATTGTTATATAACATATAATGTACATTATATGTTATATAACCTATAATCTAGGTTATATGTTATAACATATAACCTAAAAAACCATAAAAAAAAAAAAACATAAAAAACTAGAAAAAAAAGTAAAAAAATTATATCTAAATTTAATTTTTTTTGTCTTATTTTTTCAAAAATTGTTAAGGATTTTGTTAAGATTTTCTGAAAAAAGTCTCAAATGTTTTAAAAAGTTAGGTATTGTTTATAAAAATGGTAGAAAACATCTATGTTTTTTAGAAAAAAATAGAAAACATGTAAGAATTTAACAAAAAACTAACCTCTCAAATGCTAAATTCTCCTCTTTGCTTGCTAGATTCTCCTCGGATGTCTTCTCGATGTTTTAGATTGCTCCAAATCCTAAAACAAATACTTCCCAATGTATACCACAATATAAAAGTATAAAACAATATTGTGTATGTATAACACTGATGATATAAATTACTGTTAGTACAACGAATGTGCGATAAAAAAAAATAGGTATATTGTCTACATATATACCTAAAATTATATGGATCATCGATATGTTTTATAAATGTGGGATAAATATATAAACATGATAAATATTGTATTTAACATGTAAATAAGAAAATAAAAGAGTGAAAAATGTTTTTAATTTTTAAGGGAAAATAACTAAAAAAAATTAGGTGGAAAAATTTGAGGGAGAAATTTTGGAGAGAATATTTTGGGGTGGAATTTTGGGGAATATTTTGGGGGGGAAATTTTGCAGGGAAATTATATTTTTTGTTGGGGGGCATTTAGAGGGAAAAGCCCATTATGGATGTTATAATAATGTCATAGGGACGGTGATCATTTCTATCGTTCTATGTTCTCAGAGAGAAGGGATAGCTTCATCAAATAAATAAAATTGTATTTCTGAGACATCAACAAATTCTTTGCATACCTCTTCTATTGGGACTAGGAAATGCCATAGGAATGTTTGTAATGCAAATGAGACATCGTATTTTCCAGCTAGTCATAATTTTGATTATGGTGCACGCAAATTTATTCAACATGTTCCTCATGAAAGTACTAAATCAGAGGACTTTCAAGGTACCGATGGTGAAGAGGAGGAACATGATGGTGATAATTCTAGTCAACAGTTTAATAGTAATGAAAATAATAAAAATGTAGGTCAAAGTGGAGACTATGATGAACGTTTAAATGATTGGGATGAAAATTTTCCTCCAAGTGAAGAGTTTGAATGTATCAATAAATATTTCCAAGTAACCAATGAAAATGATGGAGAAATTCCATCAAGTGGAAATTTTAAAAGAAGTGAAGATGATTATGACAATGGTGGACCAAATTCCCTCAGTGGAGAATTTAAAGACAACAATGTTGGTGATTATGAATTTACTCGTAGTGAGGATTTTGAGGGTATTGATGAAGATTTCCGTCCAAGTGAGAATTTCCAAGGAACGAATGAGGATGGAGAAGAATTTTCCCCAAGTGGGGACTTTAAAATCAATGATGACGATTATGACAATGCTGGACAATCTTTCTCGAATGAGGAATTTAAAAGAAATAATGTTGGTGCTCATGATTCCCATCAAAGTGAGGATTTTGAGGGTACTGATGAGGATAATGAAGATTTTCCTCCAAGTGAGGATTTTGTAGCTAGTAATGAGGATGATGAAGAATATATTTCAAGTGGTGAGTTTCAAATTAGTGAATATGATTACACCATTGGTGGTCACTCTTTCCCGAGTGATAAATTAAAAAGAAACAATGTTGACGTTGTTTTTCTACCAAGTGAGGATTTTCAAGATACCGATGAAGGTTTTGAAGGTACTAAGAAAGATGGTGGAAATTTTCACTCAAGTGGGGATTTTGAAAGCAATGAAGATGATTATATCAATAGTGGACATAATGGTGGTGATTATTTTTCTCCAAATGATTATGTTGATGATTATTTTTATCCAAATGATTATGTTGATGATGATGTTCTGAAACATTCAACTGCAACAAATGAAGATGATCGACATTCTCTAGTTCAGTCTCCTGACTTGATACTCCTTGTGGTGATAAGGAAAAACCTTCTAGCGAGGATGATGAAATAGTGGAAACATTGCAAAGAAACATTGTGTCTAGGACCAAGATTAGACCTATTTATATCGATCCAAAGCATTCTAGTTATAGAAGGTCTAGGAAAGAATTTCTCACTAAATCAATTTCCATAAAACAATTGATTTCAAGTGAATGTTGTCAAAAGAATTGTTTGAAAAGCATGGAATACATGTAAGCTTTGAATAAAAGGAAGACATATTTTTCAATGAATAAGAGCATGAAAAATTCATATTTGATGGGGTGCATGATATCCACCAATATGATATATTCTTATCGCATTTGGAATATTTTACTTTGCAGAAAGGCTTTAAAAAAAAATCCCTCAATTGGTAATCTTCGTCTATCAAGAATTCAGACAAGGATGGAAAAAGATCCATCATTTTATTCAAAGGTACATTATGGATGAGAAAGTGGGCCATTCACAAACACTGCATTGTCATGGATGTGTGATTTCTTTTCCAAACATGGAGAGTGCATGCCAGATAGAGACAAAATACATATTCTAGATAATTTTTCAAGGATGAAAATCTACAACTTGTACAAAGGATATGTTGAATATGTTGAAGGAAAGGATAATTTTATTACATATGCATATTTTACAAAAATATGGAAGAAACAATTCAACAATGTCCATATTTCTAAGAATTCAAGCATGGATATTTGTAGTATATGTGCTACTCTTAAATCAAGAAGAGATAACTCTGAAGGGGCCGAAAGAGGTATGTATTTACTATTTTTTTTTTTTAAATTGAATAGTTATCAAATATGAAAACATATGATCAATATTTCTATTTTATGTCATGTGCAGATTCCATAATCAGAGCACTTCAAGAACATCAGAATCAACAATCAAGTGAAAGACAAAAGTTGTACAAACATAGGAAGAAGTGTTATGATTCTCCAAACAAATATTTAGGTATGATAATTGATGGCATGGAGTAGAAGAAAACACTTCTACCACATTTTGTCCATACACCCAAAAATTTACAGGAAGATAATTTCATTTAGTTTCACTTGGTTGGTTGTATGGTTTTCAATGGAAAAATGTGTCCAAGAGTTTACTTCACAACTCCAAATATTCATAATGATGAAAATTTGACCATCACCATAATTCATTATGTGCTCACTCACTAGTATGGAAGTCTTCCACAAGTTCTCTATCTACAATTGGACAACACTAGTCGTGAAAATAAAAATCAAATTGTGTTTGGATATGTAAGCATGCTTGTTGAAATGAGAATCTTTCAAAAGGTGAAAGTTGGTTTTCTTCTTGTTGGACACACTCATGATCATATTGATCAAATGTTCAGTCATTTTTCTGTAACATTGAAGAGGAAAAATGTTGGAAGTCTACCATCATTGATTGAATGTATCAAGAAAGAATACATTCAAGGGCCTGTTTTTCATATATTAGAAGAAATTGTTGACATGCGAAGATTTATTTAGGCGTCACATCGTGAAAAAAAATGTATTGAACAACTTAATGACATTAGCTTCCAACATCAATTTTGTTTCAAAAAAATTGATGGGAAAACACTTATATGAGGAAAGTAGTATTCAACTACTACAAAATGGGGGGCTTCATCAGGTTTATCATTTTTGAAGTTCGTTCCAGATCATCCAATTTTTACATCAAATTTATTATTTTTAGAATCAGTTGCTGAAATCCATAATGCACGAAGGCGTAGTAGAGATGAAGATTATTCTAAATGCCTGAAAGAAATTAAAAAGTCCATTAAGGATACATATGAGTATTTTGATGTTGTTGATTCTGTTTGGTGGGATTCTTTTTTCAATAGTCAAAGTGACATAATTTCAAGCTCAATAAATGAATATACAATGTTGAGGACTCCATTTCATTGGCCACAAAATATGCCAAACGAATATGACGAAACAAACATTGTTGAAGTTCAAGAATCTCAAGGTGCTATTGCAATTACACAAGAAGAGGAAAGAGAAATGTATATTGGTCCATGAAGGTCACATGCACAACGTGAAGCCATGGAAGACCTTTACAGGGGTTCAATACAAAATATTAAGGAGGGTAGCATGATTGCAATTTTAGCGACTAACGATCCACATGGTTATCCATTCTAAATAGGAAAGGTTATAAGGATTGAGAAAGAAAATGATGATGTTGTTGAAATTGAAGCGCATTGGTATGAAACAAGTACACACCCATTCAATGGTGTGTACAAGCTAGAGATGGTGGTTGCGAAACATGTCAATAGAAAGAGAAAAAGAAAGGGTCAAAATACAACTCGTCGTCGCACTGAACTCTTAAAATTAGATGATTTTGACAAACTTATTTATGACTTCAATTTGAGAAAGAGAGGAACTCTTCGCTCCAAGACAACATAGATTATCAAGAGGTTGTTGCTGCACAAAATAAATGCACTATGGGAGTCTGTTGAACCTAATCGTAGATCTAAAAGACATTTGACATATGAAATGTTGGGCATGCATGTAGACTCAGATGGTGGATTCATCGACAATAGAGAAGAGTATGGAATCATCTACATCTTCATTAAAACATTCATTTGAAGACAATGTAGACTATGATGGTATTTCAGAAACCACGAGTCAATCTGAATAAGTGTATCGAACATTTTAAGAATTTTTTATCCATATGATGTTTGTATGGTAACTAAAAAAGAGCATTGAACTTACATATGATATTACATTAAGTTATGAATATTTTGTTCTGTTTTATAAATCTTATGGTTTTTTTTTTTTATGGATAATATAACAAAATTTCTCCGCTCATATGTTTTGAATATGGTCAATATAACAATACTTTTAAGAAATTATTTATGTTTCATTCAATGTATAACTTGTATTTACTTTTTTATTATTAAAAGAAAAAATTATCAAAAAATGACGTTGAATTTTTAAAGTATATTGTGATATTTTCATGGCATTATGTATTACTTTGTTCTTTGCGTGATAATAACATTTAAAAAGTAAACATTTAAGGGCTATTTTTATGATTTTGTTTAAACTAATGACGAGTTCTTTTACCATATTATAAAAATGTGTCATTTTAATACTCCAATTTTAGAATGGGTGCTACCGGTAGCAGTACTTTTCAATTTGATGGTTGATTTTGAGGTTTTGGTTTTAATGGTACTAAGCAATAAAAAATAGATTTCAAATGATCTCAAAATTTGACGTTTTGAAAAGAAAAAAAAAATTCCAAAACATCTTATTTGGTTTTAGGTGCTGATTTTAAGGTTTTTCTAAGCTACTGTCTAAGTATTGAAGGCCATGTTTGAAAGATGTTGTAATTTTGACCCCGTTTTAAAAAATGGTGCTACCGGTAGCACCACTTTTTGATTTGGGGGTTGATTTTGATGTTTTTTTATGAAAAAATATGGATTTTTTGGGCCAGAGTTCTCGTTCTGGGGTCATAGTTCTCATTAAGTTGGTAACTATGTTCACATTGATTTGATACCAAGAGAAAGCCTATCGAACAAAGATGCATACAGGTTGATGCCTCAAGAGAATGAGGAGGTGAAAATACAGGTTCATGATCTATTAGACAAAGGATTGGCTAGAGAAAGCTTGAGTCGATGTGCAGTACTAACTGTATTGATTCCGAAGATGGATGGAGGGTGGAGGATGTGTACAGACTCAAGGACCATAAACAAAATCACCATCAGACAAAGATTTCTATTTCCAAGGATGGATGACTTGATGGATTGCTTAAGTAGAGAGAACTATTTTTGAAAGATAGATTTGAAAAGTGGATATCACTAGATAAGGATGAGAGAAGGTGATGAGTGGAAAAAATATTCAAGAGAAATGAGGGATTTTATGAATGGCTTGTTATGCCGTTTGGATTGAAAAATGCCCCGAGTACTTTTATGAGGATGATGAATGAAGTGTTAAAATATTTTATTGGTAAGATTGTGATTGTATATCTAGATGATATACTGGTCTTTAGAAAGACTAATGAAGATCACCCGAGGCACTTGACATTGATGATGAAGAGGTTACAATGGCAAAAGTTGTTGATAAATTTAAAAAGGTCCTCTTTCATGAAGACATAACTCATTTATTTGGGTTTTGTGATTTCTTCAAACAAATTGAAGATGCATCCCAAAAAGGTGAAAGAAATCAGAGAATAGTTGTCATGAAGGAATATCTTCGAGGTGAGAAGCTTCCATGGATTCGCAAGTTTCTGTCGGAAGTTCATCAGAAATTTTAGCGGGATTAGTGCTCAAATGATGGATACAATAAAGAAAATACACAAGTATTTCAAATGGACAAAGGAGGCTGAGAAGAGATTCAATATATTGAAGAATAAGATAACAGAACAACCAATTTTTGTTTTACCGGATTTTGGGAAGATGTTTCAGATGAGATGTGATGCAAGTGGAGTGACAATTGGAGTGTTCTTGAGCCAATATAATAGATTTGTTGCATATTTCAGTGAGAAGCTGAAGGATACTAAGAAGAAGTACTCCACATACGACAAAGAGTTTTATGCCATAATTCAATCTTTGAAGAAATGGAGGCATTATATTGTACCAAAGGAGTTTTTTTTTATAGTGATAATCAAGCTTTGCAATTCATAACTAGACAGGAGAAACTAAACCAGAGACACGCTATGTGGATAGAGTTTCTGCAAAATTTCACTTTTGTTATTAAACATATTTCTGGTAATGCTAACAAGGTTGATCAGGCATTGAGTAGGAGAAATTTGATTATGCAGGAATTTTAGGTAAAAACCTTGGGGTTTGAACACCTTAAAGAAATGTATCATGATGATCCAGATTTCAGAGGAGCATATGAAGCATGCGCAAATCCTGTGCTTAGAGATAGAAGCCAATGGGCCAAATATTTGATTCAAGATGGGTTGTTGTTAAAAGCATGCCAGTTGTTCATACCAAAATGCTTGATGAGGGAAAACTTGTTTAAGGAGAAACATAATGGAGATCTATCTAGACATTTCGGCCATGAAAAAACGTTTGCACAGTTGAACAGTATGTATTATTGGCCATGTATGAGGGAAAAAGTAAAGAGGTTGAACAGATGTAATATTTGTCAATATGCAAAGGGAAATAAACAAAACATTAGTTTTTATCAACCATTTCCTATTCTAGAGAGGCCTTGGGATGCAATAAGCATGGATTTTGTATTGTGATTGCTAAGAACACAAAGAGGAAGTGATTCCATATTTGTGGTATTTGATAGATTTTTGAAGATGGAACACTTTATCCCATGCCAGAACACCAGTGATGCAACACACATTGAAAATTTGTTTCTCAAATAGGTTGTGAGACTCCATGGACTGCCCAAGAGTATTATTTTAGACAAAGACACTAAATTTGTTGGTCATTTCTGGAGGATTTTGTGTAAGAAGTTGGGAACATAACTATCCTTTAGTTTTGCATATCACCCGATAAAAGATGGACAGATTGAAGTGGTGAATCAAAGTTTAGGATATTTGATGAGGAGTTTGGTCACTGAACACCATAGCCAGTGGGATCAAATTCTAGCACAAGCAGAGTTTGCGTACAATGACTCAGTGAATAGGAGTACCAGAAAAAATTCATTATAGATATTGTATGGAATGAATCCATGGGGGGTGTCGGAGTTGAGATATCTAGAGAAGAGTGAATTTAGGAGCGTTGGAGCCGAAGACTTCACTGCAGAAATGCAGGAACTTCATAATCAGATCAAGGAGTAGTTGAAGAAGAGTAGCAATGAATACAAACACATAGCTGATAAACATAGGAGGAAACATGAATTTGAAGTTGGGGATCAAGTTCTAGCACATTTAAGGAAGAAAATGTTCCCAAGGGGAACATATAATAAGTTGAAGTTGAAAAAGATAGGATCGTGCAAAATCCTGAGAAGATTTGGTCAGAATTCTTATGAAATAGAACTGCGAGAGGATGTGGGTATATCATCCATATTCAAAATTTCAGACTTGTATCCTTACAGAGAACATGGAACCAAAGGGTCAAAAAATCAAAAAATATCTAGTGGGAAAAGCATATGCATGTAGGAGAGAATCCGTAGATGGAGAAGATTGTGGATCGATGGATTGGCAAGAAGAATCGAAGAAAAACATATTTTGAGAATTTAGTAAAGTGGAAAGGACACCCAATAAAAGACGCTAGTTGGGTTGGTGAAGTAGACATCCAAAATCACGAAACATCGGTGCAGGAGCTCATGGACCGGAGTCCGTGAATTTTTCATCCAGAGGAGTATGATGTAGGAGCATCGCCGACAAAGCACGTGTGGAAGACAGATGGGTGCACTAGCACATATTTTGAAGTATTTTGAATTCCAAAGTTGTTGTATTAATGTAATATCTAGAAAAGGTTTTGATTTATGAGCATATTTGATGCTTGAAGGCTGAGCCATCACATAAGATCGATGAGGAAATGTGTTTTTCTTTAATGTGGAGGATTGCCATACAGATCTAGAGCTCTCGTTCTTATTTGTCTGACTCGAATATTTATTGTAATAAATATTAAGTAGTCGAAGCTTTTATTTCGATAGGATAGCTTAGAGTAGTTGGAGGGAAAGGCTCGAAGAGCCCCTCCTGTATAAATATTTTGTAGAGTTGTTGAGAGTAGGTTGTTGAATCTAGTGTGTAGATTGTCATTTTAGTTGTTGTTTTTGTTATTGTTGTTGTTGGATCTCTAGTTGTTGATGAGCTATTGAATCCATGTATATGACTGTTGAATCAATATAACAGAGAAGTATTGACTCAAATGTATGGTGTTGTTTTGTATATCTAGATGAATGAATGGTAGACTTTCTTCTTATTTGAAATTCTCTCTCATTTGTTGTTGTTGTGGTTTACGAATGCAGTTACATGGTTGAATGTGTGAATCGTTGTGAAGATGCAATAAGTTTCAATTGTTTCTCTTCTATGAGCGAGTGCAAGGTGTGTGTGACTAAGTCTACTCCGACTCAAAGCTTAGAAGAGGTAACGAAAAAATTATATATGAAAGGAGTTTATATGCATTCGCAAAGAGTGATTGAGAGAATTTGTTTTGATTCCGAGGTTCAATTGGGATAGTTGAAGTTGGTGTGTAGGAGGAATTACGCTCAGATTCATATTGTTCAAGATGAACAATCGAGTGTAAAGGACTGTTACAAGGAGTGCAAGGTCATCCTTCAGTGGTCAAGATTGAAGTAATTTCATTCACAAGGAGTGCATGACAAAAGTATCAGACTCAAAATCTCAGGAGGAGTAGCATGACTTTAGTCGTAGAGAAGTTGAGTTGTGGAGGAGAACCTGTTGCAAGGCATGCATAGGCTAAATATTCCACTAAGTGTCGAATAGAGTGTTCAGAGAAACAAGGAAAGTCGAGGAAAGATAAGCTCAGGAGGGAGAGCAGCGAGAAATCTTCAAAGGGAAAACCCTTTAAGGTTTCTCAAAATCTACGAACCGGATTCGTTCCAAAGGGAGACGAGTTTGTTCCAAACCTTAGGTCTGGGAGAATTACGCAGAGGCTGGACGTAAGGTGTTCCAGCACTTCGTGGTTCAAGACATTTGGAGGTGTTGTAAGAGTAGAGTTACGAACTCGCAGAGTCATGAAGCAATTTTAACCGTTTTCCACATAGAGGATACGTGACAATAGATTAGTAAATCTGGAAGTCGGAGGTCTCGAGGCATGTGTGTGTAAAGTGAGAAAGAGTTTCGCGAAGTCACGAAACCTGAAACTTAGTTTGGTTGTCCATCCTGAGGCGACACATGGTAGAGATCCAGAGATTCAGAGGAAAGTGCTTAAGAGAGCATTGAAGCCAAAGATCAGAATATCCCCGAGGCCCTAGATCACGTAGGGGCAGATCCACGGTCATAGCTCGTGGTCACTTAGGAGAAAAGAAGGCCTCTGTATAGTGGTTTTGGGTACCCACAGGGACCTGAAGAGTCGACTCAATATCTTGAATGATCCAAGACCGAGAGGTTGAGCAGCCCTTAAGAGAGAAAGGAGGGGGTTGCACCAATATGAATAATTTATATCAAGTCCACATGTTATCTGTAAGCCAGCCCAGCCCCAATATTGTTGCAATTACACATTTCTGGGAGTTTTATGTTGTTGTGGGATTTGGGTTGTAGTGGGTGAGTTGGGATGCTTTTCTATTAGCTATTCTGGTGCGAAAGACTCCAGTATAAAAAGAAAATAGATGGTTTTACCAGCGAACTTTTGGTAGAAACGCGGAACATCCTGCTGCTGCTAGTGGCACTTGGTTGGCGCTCTATCCCTCTTACCCGTGTGAGCGCCAGCTTGAACTCAATCTTGTCCTTTGTTGGGGTCTAAATGATTCCAACATAGTGAGAAGGACAATGAATCTACCCCTCTCCTCCCCTTCATGAACTCATAGAAGTCCAAGGGCATCCAGAGAGAGCTCTTCCTACGTGGTATCACTTCCTTCGTTCAACTCGAATATGGCCGGGATATGCACTTCACTTTGTGGAAATCGTTGGCCAACGTAGGAAGTCAGACAATCACAATTGATAATGATATTTCCCTGTAGGAGGTAAGGTGGGGGGATGAGTTCTTCTTTAGAGAAAGAATGAGGAATGTCTTGCCAAAGAGAATAGATATGCAGTGGCTTTCCAAATGAACTAATCTTGTAAGCGGAAGCAATCACCACCATGGAACGGATGGGTAGGATCATTTTGACGGCGGTGGTTACTTTAGTTTCCTTTTTACTCGCAGTAGTTCTCCTGCCCGGAATGACCCTATGCCACCCAGAATTCAAAATCGGATGATTGACTTTCCTTCGTTGTGATTATCCTCGTAGAAAATTTGTTTTGATTTGTGAATCGGTTGCTACCCATTACCCAAAATTTCAGTTGGAAAAAAATCTCAACAGAACTCGTAATCATGTCCACAAGACTACCAATAACAATGATTGTGATTTCACTCTCAGTCAGAACTTTTTCTCTCCTATTTATTCAACAAGATTCCACACAGAATTGAGGTAATTGGGGTTGTTGTGCGAATAAACTATTCAACATATAGATATTGTGCGTCTGACTTGTTAGAAATAGTAATTACTCACTACATGCAAGTCTTTTCTGCTTTTACCAGAGTTAGAGTTTTATTCTATTTTCGACTGCGTGCTTTTATGCATGACTGTAAACCATTGTAATCTATACATTCGTGTGAATAGTTAGATGGTTGTGTATCAAGCCCTTTCACTTTCTGCGTGTATATTTTGATTCCTTTTGTTTTTAATATTCTTTTCATGGTATCAGAGCGCTGAGGGAGAGTGCGCCCAGATCAGATCGAGTATTTCCTATCGAGAAGGAAAGAGCCGATCATTCTCAAGAGAAGCAGATCATGTCTGCGTGAGAGGGCGTGGAGCATTGGCTGCTGCGCTGCGTTGCTGGATGGTCGCACTGAGATCACTGTTGGTGCTTCTGGAGCGCACGAAGGCCGAGAGGCAGATCACTGTGAGGAAGAGAGGTGCGTGACCTGCATGGCGTGGAGAACCTGGGTGGAGTTGAGCGTAGAGTCACGGGAGTGAGAGCCGTGGGAGTGAGGTGCGAACATTGTAGACGTTTGCAGGTCTCCCCTCTGCAAGGGTGCGGGGGAATACAACTCGCCCTTCACGTATGGAATTTTAAAAAAATTCCCGCAGCTGGAGTGAGCATGGGGTGCGAATTTTTGAAAAATTTCCGCAGCCAAAGTGAACGTAACAAAACGTGAAGAAAAATTCGTGAGCGAGAAGATCCGTGGACATTTCTGTGTCTACTCGTGGAAAACATTGGAGAGTGTGAGAAAATCTTCAGTGTGAGTTTAATTTTGCTAAAGATTGCATGTGTGGATAACGTAAGGTTTGAGCGTGGAGGTGCATGCGTGGATACCGGTAAGCCTTTTCACAGAGTGGAAAGCGCCACGATCCATCCACGGATCAAAAGGAGCTCGTTCCTTCACAGAGTGGAGAACGAAAGTTTGTAATTTTTACGAGATGGCAAACTTTCTAAAGAACGTGCCGGCCCCGATCTTGACCGGCACCAATTACAGTCTGTGGGCACACAAGATGAAGACCGTTCTTCTTCTTAATGAGGTATGGGACGTGGTGGAGTCCGAGTTCATAACGCTCGCAGCGACCGCCCTTACCGCTCTATCAGCTGACGCCTTGAAGGCGTACAAAGAACTTCAGCACAAGGATCTACAAGCCAGATGCCTAATCGAAGGATGCATGGAGGAATCCATCCTCACACGCATAACAGGTGCGAAAAATGCGCATCAAGCTTGGAAAATTCTGGAAACCACTTACAAGGGCATTGACCGAGTCAAAACTGTGAGACTCCAAAACCTTCGATGAGATTTTGAAAACCTCAAGATGAAGGATTCAGAAT
>JASDQU010107250.1:1595-27675 GCA_032191745.1 Picea mariana | reverse complement strand
CCTAGAATAAAAATAAAAATTTAAACAAAAACCCACTTAAGTAATAGTTTAGTCTTCATAAAATTCTTGGGGTAAATAAAGAGAGTAAGAATTTAATTAAAACTAATGGATTTAAAAATTTGCAAAGAAGAAATTATTTCTTAACTTGTGAAAGTACAAAAGATATTAAATAATTAATAAAAGGGGAAAGAAGGGAATAATAAGAATTGGGAAACTAAGTAAATGGAGGAAACATAATAAAGGAAAGATGGGATCTTATGGTAAAAAGAGAGGTCAACATAGCAAAGAATCTGCAATTAAGAACCTTCTAAAATGAACTAAAATTAGCAACTTCATTTCAGTGAAAGTATTTAAAACATGTAAAGGGATCTAGGAACACCTAGGAGGATTTTTAGGAGCAACTCTAGGTGGGTGAGGGAAATGAGTAAATTAATAATTTAAAGAAAATAATTATTGGAGGAAAGAGGGGGATGGACAACACTTGTGCGAAGGAGAATATTTAGAATATTTTTATTTAAATTTAATTTAAAAGTGATTTAGGGAAAGTGTGAGGTTGAAAAACTCTATAAAAGAAAGGGAAGATGAGAAAGAAAGGGGGATCGGATGATAGCGTAACGTTACGCTTCCAGAATTGTGACTTGAATGATTACTTGTGAGGAGTTGGGATTTCTCAGCTCGGATAGGAGTGGTATCTCGGCCTTGCGAGGCGAGCTCAGAAGCTAGAATTACCATATGGATTGAGTGTGGCCCCTTTGTGGATTGGGGGGCAAGGGGGAAGCATAGTACCCCTAGCGATTGGCTGGGAGGTACCAGTGTAGTCTCTACGGTTGACGAGCGGGAGCGGTGTGGAGCAGGAGCGACACGGAGCGCGGGGTCATCATTCGAGGCAGAAGTTAAGGCAATGATATGTTTTTCATTTGCATGATAGAAGTTATTAGGACCTTAGCCCTCTCTTATTGTTATCATCATTTTTGTATTCGTAGTGTGAGATGAAAAATACTTAACTTCAAACGTCTTGGGTTCTTGTTGGATTAATTGGTTTCTTGCCTTGCTCTTCGGCAATTGTAATTGTGGGACAATCATAAAAATATTACTTCTTACTCTGTTGTTGCATGTCGGTATTAGATAAAAGAAATTCATGATCTCGGCATTGCCGACCTTCCTTGGATTTGCGTGATCTCCTGCTGTGCCTTGCGTTTTTGTTGTCTGCGTTATTTTTGCTTGAAAGAGATAAAACTTTCTCTGCACTGGAAATCCTTATGACCTGCGATTTACTTGTCTTCTGATTTTTGTGGTGGCACGGTACCCTACGTTATTTCACTGCTTGTGTAAGGGTGTTTTTACATTTGCTGTGGGCATTTATAACTTCTGTGGGCATTTAAAATCACAGTGGGTGTTTTAACCATTCGACCATGGCGTTTTTACATTGTCGTGGGCATTTTTACCTTTTTGTGGGTGTTTTTACATTTGCTGTGTGCATTTATAACTTCTGTGGGCGTTTATAATTATATGGGCATTTCATTTATAAATGTATGGGCATCTCGTTTATAAATGTATTGTCATTTTGTTTTTGTATGGGCATTTAGAAATGTATGGGCATTTCATTTTTGGTATGGGCATTTATAAATGTATGGGCATTTCGATTTTGTATGGGCATTTCGTTTTTGGTATGGGCGTTTATAAATGTATGGGAACTTCATTTTTGTATGGGCATTTCATTTATAAATGTATGGGCATTTCATTTTTAAATGTCTGTGTTGCTCTTTCTTAAGACTAGATCATATACCACAGTAAATTCCAGGGAACAACGTTGTAATCAAGATGAAATTTCAAGTTAAAGAAAGTCGTTCAGAAATATTTAATGTTGATTGGGCTTATGTGATACAATAGAGTGCCTAAAGAGTGAAATGCTCAAGCTATGATGTTTCAAACTTATGTAAGACAGTCATCCCAATTTCAACGTGTTAATAACCATCAAACAATATTATAGAAAGTATGAATCGTTGATTTTTACGCAGGTTGTTCAAAGCTTCAAAGAATAAATTTCATGCTTGAGATGGATTAGATCACTACTATTGCAAAATGCCTTAAGAAAGTGGTGCCAAAGTGTATTAAACCAGTGATCAAACCTTTAAACAAGGAATTCCAGAAATCAGAATAGATCTGAACTTTAAGATTTTTAGCATTCACAAGAATATATTCAATCCACTTGCTATTAGATAAACAAAATACGATATTGGATCAATTAAGTTATTGATGAGTTTCAGTGCTTTGAAACCAATCTTTAAACTTTCACACTTTGAACTGTTAATCTCTTTCTATTACCTCTTGGATGCATTAAGTATGATTAAGCATGGATTTAGCAAAATGTTGGAGATCCAAAGCATTACAACTCACGTTCAATATGTTTCCAGTAATTATGTGAAACGAAATAGATTTAGATTGGAAATTAATTTGTCCTTTACGCATGTTTAAGTATATTTGTTACACCCATTTAGATCTTAGTTAAAATAAGTCAATTTCAAAGGTACTCATGCATGACCATGATTTGCTAGGTAATGAGTTTTATTACTCATATATTTTGGTATTTTTCCCTTCTGCGTTTTGCTTGATTTCTGCGTGTTGAGGTATCTTCTTTAGGTGATTGGGCCATATCGGTAGTTTCCAATTGATGGTCGTCAAGTTAACTGATGTTTTGATAATTTCCCTTTGATCGCTGCCTAAATTAAATTCGTTTTCTGATTTTTTGTCGTTGGGTGTTGCCAGTTGTTAGCCGCCGAATAATGTTATGTGGCCACTGGTGTAAGTCTATTGTTATGAAATTGAATGACTTCAGTTTTATTTAAATTCCTTTTATGTGGTATAGCAGAGCAAAGTTTTAATGCCCCCTTTTTATTTATGGAATAATCATATTGTAGCTGGTGTGTATGTCAAGGAATAATAGTATTAAATGCTTTACCATTATGAAATTTTAAATGTCATTGATGGATAATGTTACTGTTAGTAAGTAGGGTAGCTCTAAAACCAAGACTTTATCATTATGGTTGTTAAGGTAGAGTGATGTTTATGTTAATGCATTTTTTCATAGTAATGTTATTGAGTATTTGGTTATCGTTGCGATATTGATTAAGGTAGTTGTTATAGATAACATAGGGATAAAGAGTTGGTCCTTATTTAGTTGTCAATATATAAAATATAAACTCCTTATTTTTAATTGAATATTTTTGGGAATGTAAAAGTGATGATATGGTTAGGTTATGGTAATGTTATCGTAGTGTCATTGTTATTCATAACAAATAAAATGTAAAATCCTTGTATTTAGTTGAAATGTTATTTTACCTCAAATAGTGATGAGATGGTTATGTCCAGGGCATGTTCTTGTAATTCCATGTGATTGATGTCTTATAAAATGTAAGGTTCTAGCAATAGGAAGATTGCTATGCTAGCCTTGATAACTTATGAATGCAAGCTCCTCATTGTTTATTTGCAATTCTTTTATTGATTGGCTTAGGGATGGGCTGTTAAATCTAGGGTTAATAAAGTCGTTGTTTATTTCTATGCTGACATTTAGGGTCGGGTTAATTTCAGGGTTAGTACTATAATTGGAATTGTCCAAACTCTCAGTTGTATGATATAAGACTCTTCAATTTGATAAAATTAGTCGCTCTGTATATAAGTCTGTGTGTGATTATTTTTTGTGTAAAGAATCCAGTGCCGTATCAAGAGTCTCAGGCCCTTTAAAGGCAGGGTTTCCACTCTTGCGACACACTTGACAGATATTACTAGTTTTTGCCTGAGCAGTCAGCCAGGAGCCTATCTGACATTCTCTCTCTCTGGAGTAGAGAACTATTATTAAACGCCCTTCTTTCCTGTGTAGAAATAGTAAAATCTACTACGATGGATTCTTCCATCTGTGCTCGTACTGTACTTAACCCGTATGTCGTTTAATACTTACAGTTACTTGTTGTGCGCCTTATGTCTTCTTGTTGTGATCATCGTGGTTGCGTCTTGTTAGTTGTCGGGTGGCAACGTGAGTCAAGTGTATCTGTTTCCTTTTTACACACGGGCACACACATTAACCCAAAAAAAAAAAAAAAAATTGCACCTATTATTAGACTTGTTGTCGTAACGAGGACGTTATCACAGATATATAGATTCGGGGTTGTAAATAGTAAGAGTTATGGATCTTAGGGATTATAGGGATTAAGGGTTATAGGGATCATAGGATTGCAGGGATGGTAATGCTTATAACTTGAGGGATTATAATGTTTATTGCTTAGATTAGAGGTCATAGTTGTTTGGATTCATAAATTTAAATGGATTATAGATCATGGTTTAAGTGTAAGGGGTTGTAGTAGTTATGAGATATTGTGTTATGAAATAAGTGAATACAGAAGTTTAGGGTCAAACGCTAAACATCTGAAGGCTATATGTGTATTAGGTGTTAGGGGTTATAAGTGTCTATCGTAAAGGGATAACATCAAAAGTTATTATTACTAGGGGTTATGGATTCATGGTCATACGTTTTAGAGATTATATAGATATCATGTTATATTGAGTGTTAATATGAGTTAGTAGTAAGGGGTTATAAGTAATAGGGGTTAACTAACTTAAGTGTTAGTTTTCATGGAAAGAATTATGAGAGATAATGGTTATCATGTTAAGAGAGTTAGGTGCTTGGAGTAATAAAATTTATGGGTTATAGTCATATATTTATATGTGCTAGGGATGATATCTTATATGTATTAAGAATGATTTGATAAAGGAGTAAAACAATTATATTTTTTTATTACTCGGAAGATATAAATATATGGTTAGGAACAATGGATTATTCCAGTTAGGTTATAGATGAGGTTTGAGTAGTTAAACCTTAAAAGGCTTATATGTTCTAAAAGTTAATGATTATATTAGATGTTATAGGTGATATATAAGTGATTATAGATCACTTCAATACTCTTGGCCATAATTATACATTGAAAAAACTATTTTAAGTCGTGTTCTCTGGGCCCATTACACGTTGAAGAATTTTAAATCGTGTTCTCTTATCCATCCTTACATGAAATGATTTGAAATAATTTTAGAGTGGTTGCGTGGAGCCTTGTGCAAATAAATGCCTCACGTGGAATTGAGTTTAGTAAATTTCATATAAAATATTAATTTAAAAATAATAAATGTTAAAAACTGCAATCCTAGTTATGTTAATTAAGAAAAGTAAAATGTTGATAATATTAAAAATGTTTATTGTTATTAATAGATAAGGGTTTCCTTATAATTGTACTTTTACTTGAGCAGTATATACATCTTTTGTATGTTATGATTAGAGGTTATGACACATGGCTTCTGTTATCATTAGAGGGTATAGCACATGGATGAGACCTTCATAAAACCTTCACTGGAATGCAAATGATATGCAAGAAAACAAAAAAAAATACAAATTCTAAAACAAACATAAAGAAAAATCATCTATAAGTATAATTATTATTTTAAAAATTCTTTTATAATATAATACTATATTTGCAAAAGACAAAATGAAAAAATCTAAAAAATTACTTTAAAAACAAGGTGACAATTAAATGCTTATGTCATTTATTATTTAAATTTTTTTTTTATAATATAATACTATATTTGCAAAAGACAAAATGAAAAAATCTAAAAAATTACTTTGAAAGGAAAGTGACAATTAAATGTTTATGTCATCCTCATCTTCTATTCCAAGATTGATTTTAGCAGTACTTTGTATTTGTAGTAGAAAAATAAATGGCATCCTCATCTTTTATTTGAACATTGAGCCTAGCAATCCTTTGCATTTTGTTATAGAAAAATAAATCCCTGCATTTTATAAAAATAAAATATTTTAACTATAACTGTAAAGAAGTCAGATTTTTTAGGTTACACATTTATATATATATTATTAAAAAAAACATGTTTATGTAAAGGATGCTCTCTTCGAGTTTGTTACCTTGAATAACAGTAAAGGACTTCCGTCTCTGTGCCTGCATGCAGTCCTGAAAGAATGGTGGATCAACTAGAGGATGTAGCCATGAACCATTAGGGATAACAAKTAAAATTTTCCRAACTGCSRCKGAAACACAACAATTTTAAAAWGATGGCTGTGTGGGGAACATGCTCAATGATGATTTATATAAAATAAAGACGAAGTCAATCAAGCCAATCAGAATAAGAATATATTAACAGAGTTTGGGTAGGTATTCCTTTGAATAAGTCTCTTTTACTTTATGGGAAAGACTATGAGTTGCATGAGATTTTAATGGAGAATTATGAGAGAATTTAATTAAGAGGAATTGTTCATAAATACTAATAGAGCTTTATAGAGTAAGGTCAGATTTGAATAACCATAAAATATAGAATTTGTATTGGAGATCAGATTTAAAAATCAGTATTAAAAATCAATATCATGGAGTAGAAGCATTTCATCATGCAAGAAAGCAAAAGAGCTCTCTACTCCCTCTGCGTCTGCCTTTCACCATCCTTGCTCCACCTATATTCCATTTATGGCGAATAAACAATACATAATATCATACAATAACACATGAAGAACAAAAATTAAATGTAACCTTACCTCCTCCATCTTGGCTTTCCCTTATACTGGAATCTACATCATCCATATCCATAGTGATAGGGTTTATCTGAACCCAAACTCGACTCAATATATGAAGAGGAAAAATAAGAGTAAAGAAGAGATCATCAAAAAGGAAAATGCGAAAACAAACCAAGTGAACGAAGAAAGCATAAGATAAATCCAATAAAGAAATGATGCACTAGAAATATAAATGGACATGTAAACCCAATAAAAAAAAATGATGAAATAGAAATATAAATAGACATGTAAACCCAATTAAATAAAATGATGCAATAGAAATATAAATAGGAGAATCTCGATCAGTAACAGAAAAAAAGAACGCTCGAATCCCAAGATGCGAAAAAACAAATACTTTTGCACTGCCCCGTCCTCTCCTGTGCAGTCATCCCTGCAATGTGAGTCTCGGTGCGATGTGTTGGTGGATTCTTTGTAGCTTTGGGGAAAGGTCTTTAAAAATTGATATTACTAGGAGAAGAGGCTCGTCATGGAAGTTCCATTACTCACCCTCTTCCATTACCTCTACAAATTCTTCCATCTCTCTCAGCCCAGTGCTCTTGCACATGGTTTCATAGCCAGCCCGGTGCTCCTGCACAAAATTAATGAACTGAATAGCCAGCCAAACAAAAAAACAGCAAAACAAATATCAATTAGGCATGATTGATAAACCAGGAGATATATACATTTTCAACTGTAACAGAAGGGAGACGGGGCGTCTGTTGAGATAAACACTGGATTTTTTTACTCCTTCCCAGCTTTCAATCTTAGTCGCTTGATCGAAGCCACTGCGCATTAATGTGAGAATAAAAAAAAAACAGAGAAGAAAAAACTACTGAAGTTGAAACTCAATGAACCATTCAGATATTTTCTACCACCTCTAATCTAGGGTTGAAACTCAATAAACCATTCAGATATTTTCTACCGCCTCTAATCTAGGGTTTTTAATAGTCCATCTTTTGCCTCGTCATTTCAACGGCTATCCTCTTTGGTGTCTTTTTAGCTTTTTCAATGTCTTTTAGCATTTTCAATGGTGACTTTTCTATTTTTGTCATCTAACCATTCAGGGCATCTTTTAAGTTTGAATTACAACATTTAAACATTAGGGTTTTTAATACTCCATCTTGTGCTTCATCATTTTAACGGTCAATGGTTATATTTGTGTCATCTAACAACTAAGAGCATATTTTAAAGTTGAACGGTCAACGGTTATATTTGTGTCATCTAACAACTAAGAGCATCTTTTAAAGTTGAATTGCAACACTTAGATAAATGCTTAATGGCATCGACACATGTTAAAGAAAATATATTTGAAATCGAAATAAAAATTCAACTATACCACTAAATTGAATTTGAATTCTCAAACATGTTTTGTAAATGTTGTTCAATTGGAAATTTTCAATCTTACCTTTTCACAAGGAGTATTGTACATAGTATCTCTTTTGGTTTGTAAATAGTATTTTTTTGGTTTGTAAATATTGTTTAATGGGAAATTTTGAATACTTACATTTTTACAAGGACTATTATAAAAAGTATTTTTTATTTGATAATATGTATTAAAAATCTTAGACTTTTAGATGTTAACTATTAAATTGAGATGATAATTACTTTTTCATTAAATCATGTTTTTATATTGGATCTTAAACTTTGGTAAATTTTCAAAAATCATGTTTTTACATTGGACCTTAAACTTTTGTAAATTTTTAAATTAGAGACAATGAATATGTTATTTAAATTAGAATTACAAAAATATAAAGTTGCTAATTTTAATGGTATAATCATTAATATTTAACAAAAAAAAAATTCTCCACATATTGCTATAAATATTAATTATATTTTATGAGAAAAACTCTTTCACGATAGACATTTTTCTTTTCAAATATAAATATTAACTATATTTTATGCGCAAAATTGTTTTATTATAGGGTTTTTTCTTTCCAAATTTCTACACTAGTGCTACATAAACATTACCTCATTTTGAGACTATTTAAAATTGAATATAAAAAGAACCCAATACTTTGTCATCCATAATAAATAAGTATCTACATCTAACTATATTTTAGATTATTCATGATAATTATTAGAATGTTGATTATTTAGATATATTTATTATAACATTTAAAAAATGTTTTATTACAAATGAATGAAAAGTGAGAATATTACAAATTTAATTACTATCACATAATTGATATACAAAAACAATAGATAGAAAAAGATCACATAAATTAAGAAAGATTTAAGAAAAATATTTTCACATGTGTAAATGAAAGCTCATGGAGGAAAGACAATATAATGGGATACCTTTTTTTTAAATTGAGCTCAATGATAAGGATTTAAAGAAACTTAAATCAAAGTATATAAGGATTTAAAGAAACTTAAAGCAAAGTATATATGAACATGTGTGTAATACTAGAGTAAATGTAATCCTAGAACATAGAAAAATATTAATATTAGTTGGATGGTGTGAAATAAGATGATGATGTGGTTTAGTTGGATGAGGAGTGAGAAATATTAGTTGGATGGTGTGAAATAAGATGATGGTTGTTGAGTTGGATGATGAGTGAGTTGATTATTTTATAAGTTAGATTATATGATTTAGAAAAAGATATTAATTACAAGGAAAGGTATTAATGAAGAAAAATATATCAAAATCAATGCAATTTGATTTAATGAATGACAAATAATTGACTTAAATATTGACAAACAATGATTTTAGAGAATTCCCCTAATTCGGGTGCCCACTAAAGCCTTGATGCAATGCCCGTGGACACAGGATACCACATGTCTAGTCCGCATGTTCTTCCATGACCCACCTAGATCCTCCTTTTTGCTCCCCCATGAAAACAATTAAGACAATTAAACGAGAAATTAAAGTGTCGGGACTAGCATTTAACCTCACACATATGGTTCGCAAGGATTTGCGCACAAGAAAAGGGCTCATTTGACATCAATTTGGTTCTGGTCATATGCAGGATAACATGGTGATGACGACTCTCAATGGTAAATCGATGCTAATACAACTAAATGAAACTCCATATAAGACACACTTGCATTCGATGTGGATTAATTTTGAGGATACACAGTTTCACATTACCATAAAAAAAAATTATACCACAATATTTTACTCTTAACTAAGTAAAGAACATTACTCAATTATCTAAATTTCATTAATGAGATATCCCTTACCTTTGAAGATTTACCTTTAAAAGCTCCATGTGAAAGTTTACTTGCTTGACCTATGTTATAATCTTCATGACACAATTTGAATCTATGTTATACTTCATGTGGTAGGGATATCACCTTATGTTACAATTCCCATGTTATGATTTATGCATTACAACCTTCATTGGTTACTCCAAAAGGGACCCTTGTCGAAACCTTTCTTTGTTAACCAAAGTTGGTGGAAAAATTAATTTAATTTTTATGTCTCGTAAAGTAATTGCACATTACTAGTGGCTTGTCCCAACTGTTAAAGTATGAAAATAGTTAAAGGATTAAACCGATAATCATATCATAGTTATGATTTATTTTGGAAACATTAATCATTTTTTTTCTTGTAGTACATGAGTTGTTGGAAGTTATTAATGTGAGGCTTGATGTACCCTGTGTACTTAATTTTCACATGCCTCCCCAACCTCATGTGGAAACTGACGCAGTCGTGCCACCCAGGCACGTCCAGTCACAGGGCCTCCTCTTTGCATGACCCGAAGAACTGAAAAGATCTTATAATTCCCTATCGGGAATTTTCCTCACCCACAATAGTTCTCCTAAAAATCTCCCTTAACGATTGGGAAATCATACTTCGTGATTTCGCGAGTCCTGTGGTCACGCGTTCGTGCCTCGCAATTCTCTGAAATCTGATGCAAGTCAATGTTGACCTTTTACTTTGCTAACGAGGTTCCTCCTATTGGGATTTCAATATTTATGATGTCCAAAACAACTCGCCTCACTGACCCCCGATCCCCGATACACCGATGCACTCCCCTGCTACCTTAGCCTCTCGGCTAAGCCTTTTGTCCACGTGACCTCTCCTTATATGACCGTAGTCATATTCCTCATCGGGGTTTCGCGGTTCATGATTCCAAAATGCATAATCATCTTGTCATCAGGGTTCCCGATATCCCGATGACCCAAACACCGATAGACAGCTTCCTTGTCAAGACGTCGCACCTGGCGGGATCACGAATCCTAATACCAATGTTTCCGGGACTTACCTTTTCCCGAACCCTGATATGATACGCCACCTGTCCTCCACTAATTCCACTATGGCCCCACACTATTCCTTTGGCTTGTCGGGATATTGCGTTTCTAAATTTCACGATTTTCGCTCCTATGATTCCCAAGAATCACGAAATGTCGATTCCCGATGCACGTGAGGGTTTACTCTTCCACGTCACTATCCCCTCGTCGGATTTTCGGATATCGCGAGATCTTGATTCCTAATGCAATGATTTCTTTGTCCCCGAGATTCCCGAAATGCTGAACCCCAACTACTCTTGGATCTTCTGACGCATGTCCGCCCTGAGATCCATGGCTAGGACTTCATCGGTGTTTCAAGTTTTGAAAAGTCTCAAGTCTCTTGACTTCTGAAACACCGATACCTCAATATCCCAATGCCTCTCCGGGACATTCCTCTGCTCACTAGGACTGAACCCCAGTGCAACTTCTGCCTGAACGAATGACTGACGGGTAACCCAATAACGATCCTACAACTCACGATCCTCTCGAGCATAACCTCCTAGTGTGGCCGTAACCTCCTAATTTCTCTGGTGGATCTGAAGGCTGGTGGATTTTTCACAAATCCCCTCCACGAGATCCCGCCCATCAATTTTTTTCTCCTTAAGGATTTCTTTGAAATACCCAAGTATCACTCCGCGGAACTTGTCCACTTGCAATTCGACTGTGCAACGTCTGTTTTTAAATTCTCTACGACAAAAATTTTCAGTGCTTCTCTTCGACGAGCTTGAAATCCTTATCCCTCGTGAACTTTCTCACACTTTCAACCTCAAAGAGGGTCCTTGCATGCACTCCTTGTGGCAGTTCTCAAACACCTCCAAGTGTTGAGTTCTTTCGACTCTGCGCACACCTGCAGCAACAATCCTTCAATACTTCGCTCAGATTCACAACTGAGACTCTCCTTAGCCTGCGCACTCCTTTCACGACTCGTACAACTCAATTTCACTTCTGAGAACAAGAGTTAAACTATCCGAGCCTTCTGTCAATGCACTCCTGCGAACGACTTCAACTGCACTCCTTGCAGGAAACCATGCTCAGATAGAGAAACAATTGAAACTCATTTCTCCTTCCCCTAAAATTTCAACTCAAACATGAAATCACATACACAACAATAAAGAAATGCATAACAGGAAAACAAACACTCATGAGCACATCATTTAACATCAACACATAGAGAATAGACACAAAACCATGGATTTGAATCAATTTCTTCTATTAATTCAAGATCTATACATGGATGTTATTCTACAACTCTCTGCTATTCTCCTGTGCTCTTCCTGCTTCAATAATCATGCTAATGCTACAATGTACAATGAGGGTGTCTATATCGGTTTTCCCTCCTTCTTTCTAAAACTGTCTAATCTATGAATTCAATTCTACCTACTTACATTTACTACTATAAATGCCTCCATCTACTTCAGATGAGAGCGGGGCACTCAAGGTCTGATTATAATATACTAAGGCGCTCCTTCATAAATTTCCTCATTTAATGTTCGTGCAATAGTTCGAAGGTGTTTTTCAAAAATTTGTGTTGGACGCCTTCCACCTGTCTTCCGCTTCCGCGCTGGCTCGCTTGACGTGAGGGATGCTCCTGCATCATACTCCCTTGCTTGAAAATTTTCATGGGCTCCTGTCCATGAGCTCCTGCATGGTATATCCATGCTTCTGTATCTCTGCTTCCTTCTCCCAGCTGGCATATTCCACCGGATGGCCCTTTTATTTGAACAGATACTCATAGTATTTCTTCCTCCTGGTCTTGTTACCCACTCGTTTATCCAATATCTGTTCCATCTGTGTCTTCTCTGCAATCGACATCTTCTTCTGCCACTGAACCTCTGGCTATTCACCTTATGTTCCTGCCTCCTCAGCTTTATATGGATATAAATCTGTGACATTGAATATCAGAGATATTCCCATCCCATCTAGTAAATTGATCTCATAAGCATTTTCCCCCAAATTCTTCAAGACCTTACATGGCCCGATTTTCTTCATTTTCAATTTATTGTATGTTCCCCTCAGGAACCTCTCTTTCCTCAAATGTTCCAGAACTAATTCACCAACCTCGAACTGAAGTTGTCTCTTCTGATGGTCGACTATGTGCTTATATTCATGACTTGAATCTAGGAGTCGCTGCTTCACCTGGCTGTGAAGTTCTTTCATCGCCTCTGCAAACTCTTCGGTACTTGCGCTCCTAGTCATAGTCTGTTCTGAATCCCTTAATTCAGAAACTCCTCTCGGCTGCATGCCATACACAATCTAAAATGGACTTTGGCCTGTGCTCCTGTTCACTAAGTCATTATATGAGAACTTTGCCTACGGAAATATACTATCCCATTAGCTGTGGTGCTCTGTCACCAAGCTTCTCAACAAGTCTCCCAGACTTTTGTTCACCACGTTTGTTTGCCCATCCATCTGAGGATGATAGGCAGAACTAAACATCAAGTTAGTCCCCATATTTTTCCACAGTGTCCTCCAGAAATGTCCCACAAACTTTGTATCTCTATCCAAAACTATACTTCTGGGTAAGCCGTGAAGTCGAACGACCTTTTTGAAAAACAGATTTGCGATGTGAATCGCATCACTAGTTTTCTGGCATGGGATAAAATGTGTCATCTTGGATAACCTATACACTACCATAAAGAATGAATAAAATCCTCTTTGCGTCCTTGGCAACCCCAATACGAAATCCATGCTGATTTCATCCCACGGCCTCTCGGGTATGGGTAATGGTTGATAAAATCCTGCATTCTTCTTTCTTCCCTTTGAATGCTGGAAAATCCTACATCTATCTACAAACCGCTTGACCTATGACCGCATCCCTAGCCAAAAGTATGACTCGCTCAGCTTTGCAAATGTCTTGTCGTGACCAAAATGCCCTGCCAAGCCTCCGCTGTGTTTCTCCTTTAACAGATTCTCCCTCATGGAGCAATTTGGAATACACAATTGATTGCCCTTGAACAACAATCCTTCCTAGATCATGTACTCTATCCAATGGCCTCGGTCTCTAAGAACTAGGTTCTTAGCTGCTCTGTACGCTTCTTTAGAATCTTGATCATCTGCATACATGTCTCTAAGATCATCAAAGCCTAACGTCCTCACTTTGAACTCCTGCATCAGCAAACATTTTCTGCTCAAAGCATCAGCCACTTTTTTAGCAGTACCCGAAATATGCTTAATTACAAAAGTAAAATTATGCATGTATTCGACCCACTTAACATGCCTCTGATTCAACTTCTCCTATTGAGTCACAAATTGTAATGCATGGTTATCACTATATAAAACAAATTCTTTTGGAATCAAATAGTGCCTCCATTTTTTCAATGCCTGTATGATGGCATAGAATTCCTTATCATACGTGGAGTAATTTTCTTTTGCCTCATTCAACTTCTCACTGAAATATGCAATCGGTATGTCCTCCTGACTCAAGACCACTCCTATGGCAAACCCGCTTGCATCACATTTTACTTGAAACGTCTTTTGGAAATACGGAAACACGAGAAACGGTTGTTTCATGATCTTCCGTTTCAACAATTTGAAAATTTTCTCTGCCTCTTCAGTCTAGTGAAATGATTTATGTCTTTTCTTGACTGTATCCATCATCACTATGCTAATCCCATTGAAATTTCTGATGAACTTCCGGTAGAAACTAGCTATTCCATGAAAACTCCTCACCTCAAAAATATTTCTCGGTGATGGCCAATTTTTAATTAGCTCCACCTTATATGGATCCATCTTCAATTCATTCAAAGATATAATAAATCCCAAGTAAATGAGTTTTTTCTTCATAAATGAAGATTTCCTCATGTTAATCAACAACTTCTCCTACTGTAGCTTCTTCATTACTGTAGCTAAATGCTTTAGATGTTTTGCCTTTGTTTTGCTGAAAATTAATATGTCATCCAGATACACAATGAAAAACTTCCCGATGAATTCCCTCAGGACTTCATTCATTAACCTCATAAAGGTACTCGGTGCATTTGTCAAGCCAAATGGCATAACAATCCATTCATAGAAACCTTCGTTTGTCTTGAATGTTGTTTTCCATTCATCACCTTCTCTCATGTGAATTTGGTGATATCCACTGTTCAAATCAATATTTGAAAAGTAAATTGCTCCTCTCAAGCAATCCATTAAATCGTCCATCCGCGGAAATGGAAACCTGTACCTAATGGTTATCTTGTTGATGGATCTTGATTCGGTACACATTCTCCAACCTCCATCTTTTTTTGGACTGAGTACTGTTGGAATGGCACATGGGCTCAAACTTTCCCAGACCAATCCTTTGTCTAGCAACTCCTGGACCTGCTTCTTCACCTCTTCATTTTCTTGCGGCGTCAACCTGTATGCGGATTTATTTGGAAAACTAGCTCCTGATATAAGTCCTATATGATGACTCACACTCCTCATCGGTGGCAACGAACGAGGTAATTTGTCCACCATGATGTCAGTGAACTCTTCCAATAGTTCCTGAATTTCCCCTAGTAACTTGTCTACTCTCGTGCTAGTCAAAACGATCCTTGGTTTCCTGACTGCAAAGAATTGTGGATCTTCTTTCTTCTTCACCTCTGTAAGAAGCTCCTTCCCACTCATGAGGAGTACAATATTTCTCCCTTCTGGTTTTACCTCCTTATATTTTATTGGAAGCAACATGTGTGTCCTCCCATTCTTCTCTAGAGTATACGTATTCATCTTCCCATCATGAATTACGTTCCTGTCATATTTCCATGGTCTACCCAACAATAAATGATAGACATCCATAGGAATAACATCACATAGTATTTTATCATTATACCCTCCTATTTTGAATTCAATTAAACACTGTTTAATGAAATTTACCTGATGTCCCTTCTGTAGCCATGAAAATTTGTATGGACTCGGGTGACCAGTCATCTCTAGCTTTAGCTTCTCTACCATCTTGGTTGAAACAAGATTATCTATGTTACCGCTGTCCACGATAACCTTACATACCCTGTCCTTGGTTTTGCAAGAAGTTCTGAAAAGTCTGTTTCTTTGAGTTGAGTCCTCCACCTCCTTCTCGGGTGTTAAGAGAACCTTACGCATCATCAATGACCTTTCGCATCCTGCATCTTCTACTTCAACATCTCGCCTCTGTTCCTCGGCGATGTGAGCTTCTCCAGTTTCTTTCTTTTTCTCTGGACACTCAAATGACTTGTGCCCATTCTTTCCACATGTGAAGCATGCGATTACTACACCTCTTCCTCTTCCTCTACCTATGGTATGAGGAAATATGTTATTGTCAGTGTATCCTCCGCTCTGCTCCATATGTTGCCCTCACTATTCAGCATGCTGGCCTCGCTGTGAACTTCCACCTCTCTCAGTTCTAGTATGAGGATTTTTCAAGTCATCCTTGGGCTTCTGGTATTTATCTTGGGCAACCAATTTTCCTTTCAGATGAATCCTTCCTTGGCCTTGCTGACCTTACTTACGGCTCAACTTCTCTTCATCTTTCAAAGCCATTTGATAGGCATCCTCCACCGTTCGGATGGTTTCCATACTCATCTCGTCCTGGATATCGTATCTCAGGCCATTCATATACCTGGCAACTTCCTCATCATCGCTCTCCCGATGACCTTCCCCGATGTTCAGTCGATAGAATTCCTCCGTGTATTCTTTCACTATCATCAGCTTCTGTCTCAAGTTCTGCATCATCCTTAACAGAGTAATTTGATAATCACTCGGGATGAACTTTGCCTTCATCTTTGCAGTCATTCGATCCCAACTTTTAATTTTCTTCTTGCCCCTGCAGTGTCTATCTTCTTGTATCTTGTCCCACCATAATGCTGTGTGTCCCTTCAATCTCGTGATAGCATGCCTGAATTTCTTATCCTCTTAGACATATTCATAATCGAAGTATGTATCTAGAGCTCTAATCCAATCTAGAAGCTCTTCTACATCCAGGCTTCCCTCATAAACTGGAATGCTCATCTTCAATTTTGCACCCATCCATGCAATAACTTTGATTAGAGGTTCATTGGCTGCATCATCAGCTGGAAATTCTTCCCCATGTTCAGCTTCAACTTCACCCTCTGAATCGCTAATATCCCCCGCACTAGTTGTGCGTCTTTGCACTGTCTCCATATCTTTGAGTCTAGCTCGTAGATCACGTATCTCTCTTTCCATTTCTGGATTATGCGCTTGCCTGCCCCTTCTGCTCGGGTTTTCTCTTTCCTCTGGATCGGGTGACTGTCTATCCCGTCTCCTTGGTGGCATGGTGAAATTTCCTTATTTTATTCTATAGAAAGAAAGGAAATTTTCATGCTCTGATATCACTTGATGCAGTGGCGCCACCCAGGCATGTCCGCTCACAGGACCTCCTCTTTGCACGGATTGAAGAACTGAAAATCTCTTCTAATTCCCTATCAAGAATTTTCCTCACCCACAACAGTTCTCCAAAAGATCTCCCTTAACGATCGGGAAATCGGACTTCACGATTTCGTGAGTTCTGTGGTCACGCATTCATGCCTCGCGATTCTCCGAAATTCGATGCGAGTCAACTCTGACATTTTACTTTTCTATCGGGGTTCCTCCTATTGGGATTTCGGCATTTGCAATGTCCAAAACAACTCGCCTGACTGACCCCTGATCCATGATACACCGATGCACTCCCCTGCTACCTTAGCCTCCCGTCTAAGCCTTTTGTCCACATGACCGCTCCTTATATGACCACATTCATATTCCTCATCAGGGTTTCACAGTTCGTGATTCCAAAATGCATAATCATCTTGTCATCAGGGTTCCCGATATCCCGATGACCCAAACACCGATAGACGGCTTCCTTGTCCGGACGTCGGACCTCGCGGGATCGCGAATACTAATACCAATGTTTCTGGGACTTACCTTTTCCCGAACCCCAATATGATACACCACATGTCCTCCACTAATTCCACTGTGGCCCCACACTATTCCTTTGGCCTGTCGGGATATCGCATTTTGGAATTTCGCGATTTTCGCTGCTATGATTCCCAAGAATCATGAAATGTCAATTCCCGATGCACGTGAGGGTTGACTCTTCCACGTCACTATCCCCTCATCAACTTTTCATATATCATGAGATCGTGATTCCTAATGCAATGATTTCTTTGTCCCCGGGATTCCCGAAATGCCGAACCCCGACTCCTCTCGGATCTTCTGACACATGTCCGTCCTGAGATCCACAACTAGGACTTCATCGGTGTTTCAAGACTTGAAAAGTCTTAGGTTTATTGACTTCTAAAACTGCGATACCTCAATATCCCAATGCCTCTTTAGGAATTTCCTCTGCTCACTAGGACTTAACCCGAGTGCAACTTCTGCCTGATCGAACGGCTGACGGGTAACCCAAGAACGATCCTACAGCTCATGATCCTCTCGAGCTTAACCTCCTGGTGTGGCTATAACCTCCTAGTTGCTCTGGTGGATCTAACGACTGGCGGATTTTTCACGAATCCCCTCCACGAGATCCTGACCGTCAATTTCTTTCTCCTTAAGGATTTCTTTGAAAATACCCAAGTATCCCTCCGTGGAACTTGTCCACTTGCAGTGCGACTGTGCAACGTCTATTTTTAAATGCTCTATGGCACAAAATTTCAGTGCTTCTCTTCGATGAGATTGAAATCCTTATCCCTCCTAAACTTTCTCACACTTTCAACCTCAAAGAGGGTCCTTGCACGCACTCCTTGCGACAGTTCTCAAACACCTCCAAGTGTTGAGTTCTTTCGACTCTGCGGACACCTACAGCAACAGTCCTTCAATACTTCGCTCAGATTCACAACTGAGACTCTCCTTAGCCTGCACACTCCTTGCACGGCTCGTACAACTCAATTTCACTTCTGAGAACAAGAGTTAAACTATCCGAGCCTTCTGTCAATGCACTCCTGCAGATGACTTCAATTGTAATCCTTGCAAGAAACCGTGCTCAGATAGAGAAACAATTGAAACTCATTTCTCCTTCCCCTCAGATTTCAACTCAAACATGAAATCACATACACAACAATAAAGCAAATGCATAACAGGAAAACAAACACTCATGAGCACATCATTTAACATCGACACACAGAGAACAGACACAAAACCATGGNCTATTAATTCAAGATCTATACATGGATGTTCTTCTACAACTCTCTGCTATTCTCCTGTGCTCTTCCTACTTCAATAATCATGCTAATGCTACAATTTACAATGAGGGTGTCTATATCCGTTTTCCCTCCGTCTTTCTAAAACTGTCTAATCTATGAATTCAATTCTACCTACCTACATTTAATACTATAAATGCCTCCATCTACTTTATATGAGAGAGGGGTGCTCAAGGTCTGATTATAATATACTAAGGCGCTCCTTCATAAATTTCCTCATTTAATGTTCGTGCAATAGTTCGAAGGTGTTTTTCAAAAATTTGTGTTGGACGCCTTCCAACTTTCTTCCACTTCCGCGCTGGCTCGCTTGACGTGAGGGATGCTCCTGCATCAGAAACCCTCACGCTTTCTAGGTGTGACTTCTTGGAACAAGAGTGGGGAAGGTAAGTCATGACCGCCTTGCATAGTTTTCAAACATTATTTTCTTTATAAATTTTCAAGGGGAGATTGAGGGTACCTTCTGGTTCGAGTTTAGAAGTTTGTGGAGTTCCATTTCTTTTCTTTGAACTTTTGGGTTTTTGTGCTGCATACATATACTTAACCTTGCATATATTATGTCTATGTTCAAAGGTTTGGATTTTCCAGTTGATTCAGGAGCTTGGGAGAAAAATTGCTTAGTGGTTTCACCCTTAATTGATAAACAATTTTGTAATTTATGTTGTTGGGTTCCAATTCTACAATTGGTGAAGGTGTTTATTTGATAAATTATGGTTGAAGGTCCTATGTGCATTTTCTTTATTCTCTGCAATACTCCAATTATTGTTGCTTTCCTGACCTTGATTTCGGGTTTGGAAACCTTACACGTTTCTCTAAGAGATGAATGTCCTGGTTACATTTAGATTCTTCTGTAGTTCTTCCTTTTTATTGAATGTATATTTTTGTATACTTCATCTATTGATGGGCCCTTTGTTATGTTTCAGGGTACCCATAAGAAATTAATGTTGAATCTAGTTGGTCGAGACATGTGTCTCGAGTTCTCCAAACGTTTTATTTCTCTGTGATTGGTTTATTTCTTGTAGTGAATTTTATGCTGTGAATGAATTAGTTCTTGTTGGGAATGATTTATTTCTGGCTGAGATTTTCTTGCTGCATTTCATTTTTCTTCATGGAGGTTGTATCCATTTTTCTCGCCTGGCTAGAATGAGCTCCAGACTCAAACCTTTCTTGCATTTTTTTTTAAACCACTATATGTGTTTCCTTTATCCCTTGTATGCGATATCTTTATCAGAAACGAATAGAAAACATTTGGATTTTAAATGTCATCAACCTCTCAACAGTAATTTCCTTTTCTCTAAATTGGTTACTCCTTCTGACAGTTAAGATCTACTACTGCTTCCTAGTAATAAAAAGTAATGAAGGCCCGTAATAACTATGATAATGGTCACATATTTGGTTACTTATTTTCAGGGGCATTTCTGTAATTCATTTTTGTAATTCCTTCTGATGAGTTTAATTGCAGGCAGGTCTTGGATACTCGTTGGTTTAGCACGATGTGTGATTTATAAAAGGATATTTTGATACAGTTACCATGTTACTACGTATGTTTGATTATTCAAAACACACATCGTTGCATTGGAAACTCCCTTTTCGTAGTTCTAGTTCCGAGACATGGGGTTAAGAGCACCCAACTTTTAATCCCCTTGATTAAACACACAATAATTTTTTAAAAATGGGCAGAGATAATTTTTACCTATCCCGACCAAATTTGCATTTTCCATTATAAACATAATGGTTGTAATCGGTTGCTTGTAATAGTTATAGAGTTTTCAAAACCTTGCATTAATTTCGCAATAGGAGATTCAGGATTTAGTTATATACCTCCGACAAATGGACGACATAACCATTCAATTTCTATAATATAGAATAATGGAAGGCGTAGCCATTCTTCCATGTATTGTTTTTTTTTACCTGCGGTACCTATAATAAAAAATATGAAGAAAACCAAATAAGAAACATATTGAAGGAGAAACTAATGGGAGGATCTCATTTACTCCTTTAAGGTAGTAACTATCCTATGCCGTCAATCCTGGTATAACTTCTTCACATTGGTAACTTTCTTCACGGTTTTGAGATATCCTTCAACGATCTGAAGATTCCTTCATGGAACAACACTCAAATTATGATCTCATTTGTTGAATAATAGCCTCTCGAATTTAGATTGTAACTAATGGTAATAATGAATTATTTTGACAAGAGATTCTCAATCTTCAAGTATTGACATGTTTTAAAAATAATTTTCACCACTATTACCGCAACCAGATTATTCTCTACAACTGTCTTAACGGAGATCGCGAAACATGTACATAATTCCAAAAAACATATCTTATGAGTACAAGGTATGGAATGTCTTTCTTTTCCTTTCAAACTTTCTCTTGATGAAACTTTAGGATATAAGTTTTAATGATCATGATCTATAATACTAGGGAAAAGAAACACCAACAACCTTAAGAATCATTTTTAATGATCATGCGCACCATGCTAACCAACTGAGAAGTCAAAACACTCCAACAAAGAAATCATGTATGTGGAAGAAAATGAGATGACACACCAAACTCTTATAACACAACAAGAACATCCCTTAATCCTAATCATTAGGTTATATGTACGCATGGAATTCAGTAATGAGAGTGTCTTGATAGTATTAGATCACCAAAACATTAACTAATGTAGAAAAATAAAAACAATTGATACAAAGAGACACACAAAGCCAAATAAAGAAGGAATATCATATAATTCTTATAATGGTTAAGTTATGAATGATATCATGTGTTACTATGCATATGACGATTATGGTTTATTTTCACGGAGATTATAATTTACAAAATTTATAAATTTATAAAACAGATCTGAGTTTGGACATAAATGGTCTACTATGATTTAAAAACAAAATATATATACCAAATTCAGTTGAATTAAAGTTAATGGTTTTGGATGAGGTACACAAGAAACCATATTCTAGTCATTACCAGAAAATGGTAACAACACTAAGGAAGATATTTTATTGGATTAATATGAAGGGAGGAACAACAAAATACTTAGCTAAGTGTCAATATTGTCAACATGTGAAAGCTGAACACCAACTTCCAGCTATCCTGTTGCATCCCTTACATGTGCCGGAATGGAAATGGGAGACTATATCACTAGAATCTATTACAAGTTTTCCTAGAACTCAAAAACAAAATGATTCAATTATGTTGGTAATCAATAAGCTTAGTAATTCTGCACACTTTATTCCTTTTAAGTCTACTTTTAAAGCTATTAACATTGCTGAAATATTCATGAAAGAAATTTTTAGACTACATGGTATTCCTAAAACGGTGATTTCAAATAGAGACGTAAAATTTACATCTACTTTTTGGAAATAATTCTTTGGAGGGTTATATACTAACCTGAATTTCATCATCGATTATGATCCACAAATAGATGGTCAAACCAAATGAGCAAACCAAATCGAAGAAGATATTCTACGCATGTATGCAATGACAAAATCAATCAAGTGCGAAGACTACCTACACTTGGTGAAATTTATGTACAACAATGGTTAGCAAACTTCAGCTAAGATGAGCCCCTTTAAAATAGTGTACAAAAGAAAGTGTACAAATATGATTAGATGGGATAACCGAGTTGACAGATTCATGGTGGGATTATAAATTCTCCAGGAAGAATACGTACAACAAAATTTAAAAGAGGCACATGAAAGACAGAAAAGTTAAGCGGACCTGAAAATAAGACACCTAGAATTTCAAGTGGGAGACCACATCTATTTAAAATTCAAGGCTAGAGTGAGTTCACTAAAGGTAGGGAATTGTGCCAAGTTGGGACACATGTTTTGTGGTCCTTTCGAGATATTAGCTTGAATTGGACCCATGGCGTATCAACTTGCACTTCCTACAGATCTAAAAATTCATAATGTATTTCATGTTTCTTTGTTAAAGACTTATGTTCATGACCCTAATCATATGATCGATTGGAACTTGGTGTAGGTGGAACCAGAAGGTGAGTTCCAAGTGGAACCTCTACACATTCATGAAAGGAGAGAAATATCACTTCAGAACAGATCCATCGCCCAGGTAAAAGTGCAATGGAAGCACTTTAGTCCTAAGGAGGCCACTTGGGAGTTGGAAGGAGAGTTGCATAAATATCATTCGATCCTATTATAAGGAAGGGATGAAAACTAAGGAAAATGTTTTATTGAAGGGGGAAAGGATGTAACATCTCCCAAAATAAAATATTTTTAAGTTTGAAAATACTTAGGAATTTATTTCCATTTTTGGTAAATTCGAAATTAGAAAATTATTGCAATTTATGGAAATTTTCAATTTTGAATTTAGTTAATTTTAATTTATGAGTATGAATGTTTGGAAAAGATTTTATTTGATTCAACTAACTCTTTGACTATGACACTTGTAAGAAACAAATATTTTTTATATTTATTGTTGATGGACAAATGGAACAACGAGGTTGAAATCATATGACCATGACTCGATGAGTGGGGAACATGTTCGAACTGCCTCAGAGTTGAATGTTACAAGTGTAAAATCAAGAATTTGGCCATTGTCACCCGCTGAAAATCATGGATTTTGAAAGCTACAAAAATTCCCAAGGGGAAAAGACGTAGGCACAATTGCTTTTGGATATATATATATATATATCATATGGGGGGAGGCACGACGCTGCCTAGTATGCTAGGGAAAATAATTATCTCTTGCTATTATGAAAACTATTTTCTAAGTGTGAGGCAAGGAGAATTTTTCTGAAATAGAAGGAATATAGCTGAGGAGGAGTTCTAGAGTTCACCCTCATGGATTCATGGTCAGGCTAGGTGGTGAGCGGTGCAAGTAGATTTGGCTGTTCCCTTCTAAGTTTGGGAGGAACTTGGTTGTTCCATTTGTTGTATGATAAGTGCTCACATATGTCCATATACTCCTTCTTTGATTGAACGTTATTTGTTTGATGACTGATATAATGCATCTCTTTAATTATGGATGAATGGATTTATTGACTCAAATGTTGTTGAAATGAAATAAAATGTAGTATAACTCTCACAGTTTTATTCTATCCCTTGAGTAAGATATTTTCTTTGTATTAATTGTAAATGGGACTGTGTTATATAAGTATACGGAAGATGTAATTAAACTTATTACATATCCTAAAATCAGGACAGAAAACAAAGGCGTATTCAACCCTACATAATTATTGCGTTTATAATCTTCCAACAATGAAACATCATTACTACAACTGAATATATTTGTTAACCAGTCACTATAGGAGCCTGGATTGAACCCTCCACAATAATGATATTCTAGGTCGGACAGTTAGTTCACTTATTAGAACATGGATTGATAAACTATGAGAGTATTGTAAAGAAACCCAAGTACCTTTTGCGTAAGGAAAATTCCAAAATTCGAGGATTTCGTGCACACGAATCCTATAAAAATACCAAGAGAATTTCAATTAATATTTAGTAGGAAGCAATTGAAATTCTTATGATGAATGTAAAATTAAATTACCAAGGAAAATAATTATAAAAGAGACAACATAGGAAAGTTTTGGACTGTACTTAACTTGGGGTCTAAAGTAAAAGTTGTCTTCCTCCTCAGCATCCTTGACAATCCACAAACCAAAGGGGGGTTGGAGGAGGCAAGGACTGCCTGACGGGTACCCTTGTAGTCAAAAGGGGCCCATCATTAGATTTTAGAAACCAAACATTTAGCAATATTTCCAGAAAGAGAATAATCATACATCATCCAGACAAATATAATGAAGAATGTACACTGTCAATCTGGGATCCTCAAGATTTGCCCAGCTGGCCATATAATGAGGTTACGAAATTATTCTTGTTTTAATCAAAATCGTCTTGAAATAAACATCAAGAATATAATTTTAAATAAACTTGAGTTTTCTTTCATGGATGCGATTTGATAAAAGCAGTTAAGAGATTTAAACATTTAGGACAACAAACAATGTAATTCTTCGTCCAAGTCCCAAAGGCCCGGAATAAGCTAAAATGATGAGAGACAAAAATGGTATTCATATTGGTACAAAAGAGTCATATATTAAGGGAAAGAACTGTAGATTAAAAGGAACGTCATTTAAATTTTTGGATAACACGAATTAAATTGAACATGCCAAGAAATAAGTTCTCACAGAATTAATTGTATTGCAAAGATTTATCTCATGAGTTCTTTAACATTTTACCACACTTTTTTTTCTGGAATACGTCAAATGTAGTAAAGGCCGAGCGTTACTAGCATACTCAATAAATTAGGCATTTTGTGATTTCATAAGGCATGGATATAAAAGAAAACTAATTATGCCCTTCAAAGAAACAACTCGAGACCTTCATGAGTACCAAGACTTTACCCTCATAAATTTATAGACCAAGGATATCACTCAAAAAAATCTAGAGTTACTTGATATCGGCATATCTATAACAAAAGGGAAAGACTCAATGACATGAAAGTCATAAGGAAACGCCCCTCCACACAATTTTGAAAACAAGTTCCCGACTAGGGTAGAAAACCCGAAAAAACAACATAGCACATAGTCAAAACCACAAATCGATTTTGAAGCTTTACCGAAGTAACATATTTTTCGAAGGGCTCAAGTACGAACTATTGTTTTACCTCGAGCTCGTAAGGTTCGAGGAACTTAGACAAATAAACATTTAAAATATAGTAAGTCGTCATCACGCATGGTCCTAGAAAACAATATGAAGGATAGGTATAAAACCAATGTAAACCCCAAAACACTACTCAATGAAATGCCATTACCAAAATTCTACACTAGACCCTCTTAAGAGTTTCTGAAAGAACTGATACATATAGAAAAACATTTCTTAAAATTGAGATTCAGATATATAACAACCAGAGAATCCTTACCTATTATATGGTAGCATTTGATAGATGTTTTCCACCATGCTCTTCTCTACCAAAGTGAGCCCAACTCCACCATGTTGGGTATGTGTTATATTCTTTGCCCTGGATTGTTGACTATGTAACCCTTTAACCCCATGTGTGCAAAGAAAACAACAAATGGGAGAATGTTGAGTATGTCTTATATTCTTTGCATGAGTAGCAGTGTTTGAGCGTCTGTGCCAGGTGCGCAGGGGGGTTAG
>JASDQU010107249.1:88072-98186 GCA_032191745.1 Picea mariana | reverse complement strand
TAGTACACACATCACTCTAAAAAATAATAATGGGATTGGCCAAATATTGCATAAACTTAATCGCTTCAGTAGAATCATCACTCTAAAAAAAAAAAAACAGTGGGATTGACGAAATATTGCATCGCTTTGACCATTTCATCAACCAATGGTTGAATAGGTTGTTGGGAAACCAAAGGTGGGTCAGGAAGAGAGCAACCTTCAGACAAGGATCACACTCTTTGTATTTCTTCAATAAATAGGATAATATAGGTGGATACTAGTGGCCACCCACTTGTTCCACTAATTTAGAATGGTTCCACATCTTGGAATATTTTCTATTTTTTTGGGTCTCAAACTTTCAGGGCTGTTTTGAGGCCCTAAACGATTTTTTTTTTGGCACGATAGCACCTAATATGTAGCCAAAGGAAAATGATAGGTTGAACAAAATGTGTACTTATCGGCTATAACTTTATGATAGACTATTGATCCCCCTAAATATATATTGTATTAAAACTTTTCTCCCCCAAGAAGTTGACATATCAACTAACAACATCAGGGCCCATAATTGTTTTTTCATTTCGTCTTTTGAGGTTAGGTTTTTAGATTTTTAGGGTTTTCTCATTGATACTTTATGTTAAAAGGCATTTTAAACCTCTTTTTAATCAACTTCTTGCAAATTAGCATAGATGACACATCTCTTATTCATAGATAAGATACCACCATTCTAGGTAGCTTGTGTGATTTTCATTTCATAGTATTTTGTATTCTAAATAGTCATTAATAAAATCTGAGTTTAATTGTATTACTGTGTTTCTTGAAATACATCTAAGTGTTCCTAGTTATATATATACCTTCATGCCATTTTCAATATAATATGGATCAATGGTATCAAGTAAATATGTTTTTTTTTTTCATGTCTCTGACGAGGTCAGTCTATCGATAGTCGGGTCTCAAACTGGTTGAGCATGGGGAAGAACACTCCCACCGACCCAAGTAGCCTCACATGGTAGAATAATAGAGAGATGATTGACAAGAGATCCTATCAAACTATTTTTGAAGTAATCTCTCGTGTGATAGAGTGATCTAGATGGATGTCGGTGGCCTCCCACCTACAACTGGCTCATTTTGGCAATTTTCTAGTTTGGCAGTTTTTTCCTAGTTTTCGGGTCCCTGACTTTTAGGGCCGTTTTGAGGCCCTAAAAAATGTTTCAGGTCTCTCCATAGTCAAAATTAGATATTGTTATATTCTAATGGAAAAATTTGTCTTTCTCGGATAGACCTTTCCAACGGGCTATCGTGCGCCTAAAACAAAGATCGTATGCAAAAGTTATGACCCCGAGAAGTTGATGTTCTAACTTACCCAAATGGGGCCCACATGAATTTTGGCGCTTGATCTCCTAGGGTTAGTGTTGGAAGTAGGACAAATCCAAAAGAAAGGCTATTTTGGGAGGAAAGGCATGCACGAGGAAAGTGACAGCTAGAAAGAACAACAACACGCATGCATGCATGGAATACCTAACAATGTTAGGGTTAGGGTTTTTATAATACATTGTAATGGATGATGAGATAGAAACATATATATATATATATATATAGATACCTAGGAGGTCTAGGAAGAGAGTAGTTTTCCATTATGAAAGAATGAAAGGCTCGGTTTTAGATATTCTGAAGAGACGACGAGAGGAAGGAGTCACGTTTTAATAACTAGTTGTGATGCTTTTGTCATATAACCCAATTTTGTAAGTTGTTGAGTTGTAGAAGGGGAAGGAGGGTAGATCTTGAGGGTTAGATCACAGGCTAAGGAGCCTGGTGTGATATAGTCTACCTCATAATAGATCTCGAGCTGACTGAGGATGAGTTTTAAAGCGCATGGCATTGTATTTTTGGAACTTCCATAATACAAGAGCTGAGAGCCAGATCTTTGTGGACGTAGCCCAGGGGGGTGAACTACAGTAAAAATTGTGTTATGTGATGAATGATCGCGTATCTTTTACTGTTTATGAGTAGATGTTATCATGATGAATGAATGATATAATTACATTACATGCATAATTGGAAATGATGGTACATACATAATAAGTGAAATAGAACTCTCAGCTCACACTTCTCAGATATCCATTCAATTCTGGATTGCCAACACTTGAGTATTGCAATCACCCATTAAGACTATCTTGGGTGAGACTACACAGTGCACTCTGTGCCCTGCATTGCCTTCTGTTTTACCAGGGGGGGTGATAGTTTTAGAGGCTTTGTTGGAACCCTAGGAGACTTGAACTTGGGTCACTCATATTAAAAGAATAACGCAGAGAAATCCAACCAACAAATGGTTCTATTGCCGATTGGAAAAATATAGGATTGAGTAGATGGGATCTGTTAAAAGAGGGAAAGATCTGGGAAAGGTGGTTCAAAAATAATACCGAATCGGACGACAAGAAGGTGAGAAGAATGCGCCACTAGAAGGGGATGTTGATACCGTGGAATCTCACAAAACCAGAGATCGAAAGATGGATGAAGACAAAGAATCTAGAGTTTGCATATAAATATAAAATAAACCCTAGAGGAACACCACACAAATACCTTGAGAAGTATGTGTTTACTGATTTGCATGAAGTATTCTTCTGTGATATTCCACACTTATTGCAGTAGTGGATATTTAGGTTGAAGGATAACCATGCAACAAATAAGATCCAACAGTTAGATTGGAACTCAGTTCATATTGAGCAGTTACAGCATGAGAATAACAAATTCACCCATGCAGTAGATTTTTGGCTCGATAATATTGTAGTAGGATTTATAACAGAATTTGCAGTAGATACTGCGAAGTCATACAACGCATTAGAACAAGAGCTTTTATGCGGGCCTCAAGGAAGGTATATTTGATTGTTGTATATTTGTATATAATAAAGGTGTAATGACAATGTAGTCAGACAACTAAACTTCCTTGCATGCATGGGGGAAGGGGGGAAGCATTGACTTAAAAAGNCGACACTTGCGACCTTGTGAGAAAAATGCGACACTTGCAACCTTTGTAATGACGACACTTGCGACACTATCAAAGTGAGTAATTTTGATGTGTAACAGATATCGCGAAGTCATACAACGCATTAGAAAAAGAGTTTTTATGCGGGCCTCAAGGAAGGTATATTTGATTGTTGTATATTTGTATATAATAAAGGTGTAATGACAATGTAGTCAGACAACTAAACTTCCTTTCATGCATGGGGGAAGGGGGGAAGAACTGACTTAAAAAGGATAAATGGAAGGAGGAGTAGATAAAGGAAAGAATGAGGAAGCCTTAGACCCAATAATGATGGATGATGACCAGATCAAGAGGATCATGGAGACAGCTGGAACGACGTGCAGTGGAGTACCCTAACAATACAAGGTGAACACAAAGAAGAGATTAGTAGCCATGAGGGAAGGCTTGGAAAGTGATGAAGAGGAGGTAGAGGATCTCTGGGTTGTGGAGTAGATTGAGGAAATCTTGTGCGCAACATATGAGACAAAAGTGAGAGGTCCAAGAGCGAGAATATAAGGCAACAATCCTCTCCATATTAATGTCAGTGTGGAACCCATCAACCCATGTTCAACTAACACACCAAAGAGAACACCACCGTTTAGAGAATCGAATTTCGAGAGAAGGAAGACAACATGAAGTACATCTATACAAGGAGAAAAAAGTAGGGGAAGCAGTTTAGAAATCATTAGTCAAATATCTACACCACGCGGAGGTAGTAGTTCAACATTCAGGATGGTAGGACATGATCCCACCATCAGGTTACTGGAATTCAAAGGAGAAACATCAGAGGATCCCGAAAAGAACATGTTTATCTGTGAGAAGATATTGAAAGAAAAACATATCACATAAGAGGACACTAAACTTGCACAACTAGCGATTAAATGTTATTATGCGGACGTTGTTATCAGTTCCATCAAAACTCTATCTACTTCCTAATCGACTTCACTCTCCTCTACCTCCCCCCAAAATCAGATCTATGAGGTGAATGTAGTTCAATCTACCCCTTCACAACAATCCGGAGGTAAAAAGAAAGAAAAAAATAAACCCAAAAATATTAATAACAATGAACAACCAAAAAATAAAGCTCAAACACATACTACCGAAAATCAACCACAACGAAAACTGAAATTCCCATGTATCATTTGTGGTGACGATCACTACACTCGAGACTATCCACATCGTGATGAAGTGGCCAAATGTTTCCAAGGAAATTCACAACCTGTTGTTCTTACTCAACCTTTTCCATAGCAGCAATCCATGGTTGCTCAAACCCCCTCTCCTGGGGGTAGTTCTATCCATCTTCATGATGAGGCCTCGACAAGTGCGCATATTTATATGTTTAATGGGATTAATTTGACCACTCACTCTAAGATGTACGACACACCATCTAAAACTGACAAAGCCAAGGTAACTAATGGTTCTTTACTAGATCCATCAACATCCTCCGTTAGTCCTCCATCCATTAGTCCTCCGTCTGGACCACTTCAGATAGAGAAACATTCATTCAACTCTATATTACACCCTCCTAAGATCAATATCCATAAATATACCTTTAATCCTAGTTCACGTGCCATCGAGAAATACAACGTTGTTGAAGATTTGGCTCAAGCACCGTGTGCTATGTCTGCGTTAGAAGTTCTACAACCCTGCCCCAGTCAACGTAGAACGTTTTTGGTTGCTATTGGTGCTGTTAATCTTGAGTCATCCAACAATATCATGTTTAACTTGGACAATTATACATGTTGACTCTCCCACCAACTTGCTTTCCAAATTGATGTTGTTGTTCACAATCAACAAATTCACCGAACCATCTTAGATGAGGGAGATTCTACTTGTGTCATGTCTTTAGCATGTTGGAAAGGTTTAAAATCACCCAAACTTAACAAATCCCCAACGATGTTACGCGCATTCGATGGGAGATTTTTTCATCCCCATGGGATTTTACAGTCCCTGTCTGTCCAATTGGGCAGCAAAACTGTCACTATTGATGTCGAGGTGGTCGATACTCCCCTCGATTACAACCTGTTACTTGGAAGAAGTTGGTTTTAGGCTATGACTGTCATTGCTTCGTCAGTCTTTCAATGTGTACAATTTCCTCATCAAGTCAAAATTGTCACTATCGATCAGTTAGATTTATGTACACCCGATGCTCATGCTCCCACTACCAACAACATCCCTTTCTTGGGAGACCATAAGATCACATATGAAAGTTTTGGTGTTGTCTTGCTAAAATATTCTAGCCTTATGGGTACCTTCTCTACACCACTTCCACCGAATTCACATCATATTGCCACCGTCGATATGATTTCAACCATGGATTATCAATCTTTGGAATCATCTGATCCTTGGATTGTACCTAGTCCCTTGGAATTCGATGCACTAGGTGACACCATGTCAGTTAGTCAAGCCAAAATATCATACGTTGCTATCCAATCTTCTTCTCCCTCTTCAGATGAACAACATCTATTGGAACACGACAATTACTCGATTCCATCCCGGTTAAATTCCTTATCATATTCATTCGATTACATTTCCCCAATTTTTTCTTCTGATGAATATTTTCTGGAAATTCTTAGCATCGACAAACTACCTTGGGATGATAACCATCATCAATCATCTTTTATTCCCCCGTGTGAAAAAATCTAGGAAGATATACACTCTATATTCCCTCCCGATGTTGTCAATTTTTCATAATCTCCCACGACTTTCATTTCTGATGACTTAGATCCGGTAGTTGACATGGTAATCTCTTCGGTAGGGCTACTGGAACCTTATCTCTCTACCCTTATCGAGGGCATTGACATGTATCCCTTCCAACATGTTTTTCTTCCATCAATGGAAAGTCACCTGGAAGCCATGGTTGATGTTAATCCCTTGACATGTATTCCTTCCAACACATTATCCTCTTGGAAGTCATAATCAAGAAGTCACAAGCATATGTTTTCCTCTCTGTGTTAATCTCGTTAAAAAAATGAAACAAAAGCTATGANTGTTAATCCCTTGACATGTATTCCTTCCAACACATTATCCTCTTGGAAGTCATAATCAAGAAGTCACAAGCATATGTTTTCCTCTCTGTGTTAATCTCGTTAAAAAATGAAACAAAAGCTATGAATATAGTTTCTCTTCTCTGTGGCAAGCTCGTTAAAAAATGAAACAACAATCTGGGGATTGAACCCAGAGCCTTGAGCATAGTTTTCCTCTCCATAACAAGCTCGTTAAAAAATGAAATAGAGATCTGGGGATTGAACCCAGAGCCTTGAGCATAGTTCTTTTCTTTTGTCAAGCTCGTTAAAAAATGAAACGGTCACTTCTCCTATCAGGTTGATTCTTTCACGAGATATCGTAGCTGTTGAGTCGAGTCTTTCATTAGGTCTCATTTTTTAACCTTCTTTTCATCCACCTGTATCCTTTTTCTCCATACAGTACATATATTGGTGAGAACCTCAAAGTTGTTGAATGAATTGAAGCTTGGGGGGGCATGTCTCCAGCGTTTGATGATCATTTTGGAGTTAAGCCACTAGATTTCATGCTGGGGGCAGAGTATCAAGCTTAGTCTTTGTTCTTTCTCATGCTCGTAAATACATGAGAATGTAACCGAGTATAATTTTATCACTTTTTCGGACTCGTAAAGGTTATACTAAAAAGGAACCCCCTAGAGTCGTCTTTAATCTCTTTTCAAACTCTCTAAACATGAAAAGATTGTCGAGTGATCTTGCTTCCTTTCCCACTCGTTAAAATGTTTTAAAGGGAGTCTTTTGAGTGATAATTTATCTCTTTTTCAGCCTCACGAGACTAACATTACAAAAAAGGAAAACATTGGAGTCGTCTTTACGTTGTTTTTTGACTCTCTAAATATGAAAAACCATCAAGTTTACCTTATCTGGACTCGTTAAAAAATCATACATTGAAGGGCCCATACGGGACCGAACCCTTACTTCTTCCAGTTCGTTAAACAAGGGAAGGGGGAATTATCGAAGGTGAGTTATATCGAGCATGCGTTACCCTCCTCGATCTCGTTAAATTAGAAAGAGGTACTCGTCTATCTGGATGGGGGAAAAATTGAAAGAAGCAAGCCAAGCAGTTTTTGAGAACACTACCAGTAACTCTTATAGTCACCCTGTAACATGACACTTTGTCTTTGCACACATTTTAATCCGTTGAACCTTTGCATTGAGCCAATCTTATGATTTTATTTTACTCCTATGGGTCACCTGATGAAAGCCACAAAATCCATTGCATCATCAAGTTTTGGTCCATGTCACGTTTTTGCTGTTGTGACTCAGTGTTCAAGGGAAGTATCTACCTCAAGATTCAGCCATCCCAAATATCCTATTTCAATACCCGTGTCAATCCATGTTCATTTGATCCACCAATTACATCTCTGTGTTTGTTTTGTGTCATTGATGGGGGATACATCAAGGCCCTCCTTCGACGAGTCTATTCCTGTCGACTTCAACACATTATCCAGGAGTTAGACTTAGAAACCAGTTATTACTTTGAGACCTTCATGCCTCAATGGAAGGCCTCCTCATGTCCGACAGTGGGTTTACATCATTGAACCCTAATCAGATGATTCCACGGATGTTCGACTTCCGCTCATTCATTCACATTCACCGAAATGTACTAAAGTACCTTGGGAATCATTGACATCAATGGTGATCTCCCTCGCACTTGTTAACGGTTTACCTCATTGACTGGTAATCAAGTGGTTTCTACCATCTTCAACATCAGGACATATATTCACATGGTTAGATTCGTACTACATCGGGATCAGTAAGAATACCCTAGGTTGATTCATTCACTTTGATATATACTTTACCCAGGTTGCGACGGAGTTTCTCTTGAATATTGACACATATACTGTCACATAGATCCACTTTGTATTGGTTTGTGGCTATGTCTTTTCATCTCTTACATCCACTGTGTATTATTTGTGGCTATGATCAGTTTATTTCATGGAATTATAGATCCACATTGTATCTTTGGTGGCTATACTCTTTAGTCAATATGATTATGAATCCGCAGTGTATTTTATGGCGGCCATACCTAGAAAGTCTTTATCACTCAAGCATAGCTATGCATGCCTTGGGTTTGAAACATGTCATAATATTTGTTTGATGATTGTGTGCATATTTTTCCAGCCTCTCTGCGTCCATACCCTTGCTCAAAAAATTCTATAAAGTACTTTAGTCATCATCGTCTTCTGACTTCACACTTTGGGGGGAAATCTGTTACAAATCAAAATCACTCATTGCAATGATGGCTAGTGTCATCATTATAAATAAAGCAAGTGTCTCATATTGGTCACAAGTGTTGCAAACATCACTTTACCTATGTCGTCTCTCTAACGAAATCACAAGGACACCAAGACACCTCAAAGACTAGTTTTGAAGAAGAGAAATCAATTGACAAAGAGTACAAACCTTTTTCCATTGGAAAAAGCCACTAAAATATCAATGTTGGAAGGGAGCACTCCCCTACCCACTGACAGGGAGAGCTGGCACTCTGTACCCTCTTCTAGGGGAGTGTTCTAGTGCTTTGTGCCCCTTTTTGAGGGAGCGTTGGCCCTTTTTGGGCGAAATTTGGTTTGTTGGAGAGAATCAGGGGACAATCCCCTCAATATATGAAGGTAGTTGGATTTGAATCTGAGGTCAAGGCATGATCTTAGGGGAGATCCACAACTGAAGGAGAGGAATCCTCAACTTATCCCAAATATCTCTCAAGTGGTTAGGCCTCTCCAAGTCTATATAAGGAGGCCTCCTCATGGTGAAAGGGGAGATGGAGATTGAGAATTACACCAAACTTATAATCCCATAAGTGATATGTTATCAAAGAATAATAAGTATAGATTACTTGAGCAAAGGGGTTAGACAAAGAGAGCTGGAAGAGGCTGTTGCACCTCCATCAAAGGATTGTAAGAACCTTTTACTTGTTCTCATTAATAATCAATGCTTGGCCTGTTTCTTTCAAATTTATGTTTGTTCCACATGAACTTGTCTTCAATAGATAGATTTATGTTTGAGCTAATCTCAATAGAATAGGAAGTTCTTTGTACCTTTGTTTGTTTTATAGGACCTATCGAGGAGCTCAGGATTAGATCTCAGCTTGGACTTTGCAAGGACAAACACCGTTAACAAGGTGCATATCCCTCTTCTTTCTTTTCACATATTATATTAATTAGATCTAAAAAGGATGTCAATGTCCATGTTAAGCACTTTTCTATATTGGCCTTAGGAGTCTAGAGACCAAGAGGGAATCTGCTTGTCCGCAAGAGGATTCACTTGTAATAGAAATTGGTGACTCCACTTGGGAGGAGCTCTGATTTTTTGTTTCCTTTCCTAGGTATTGTCTTTGATTTTTCTCATCATTTGACCTTCTCCATACCATCTCTTTGATTTTTAGGTCTGGTTGATTGGCTCTTGATCTCATCATATGCAATTTGATTGACTTATTTTCCTTGATTTTTTGAGTTTCTAGGCATTTTTTTGAACTTTTGAAGCCTAACGCTCCCCTTCCCTTGCTATCAGAGCATTAACACTCCCTGGTGGTCTTACACAGAGCATTGTAACACTTTGGTTCCCTTTACACCAGAGTGTTACCCCTTTTCTATAAGAAATCCTCTAGGTTTTCATTCTCTGGGTTCAATTTTTTCTTTTTTGCACTTGCTCAGAGTCTCATACTCTCAATACATCTTGGTCTTGGATTTCAACACCCTATTCTCTAAGAATTGATCATCTTTTGTTTGAAAATTTGACATTTTCTTTCCTTGCCTTGAAGTCACTCTTTGTCTTTACTGATCTAGAGTTAACTTGTTGCTTTCTTCTCATTTATCTAACTGAGTGGAAGCTTTTGTGAGGAAATCTGAAGGTCCGTGAACCTTTCCACTTGATCTTTGAGGTCATTTTTCCAACATTTCTCTTTTGTTTGAGGTTTTTGGTTCTTGTTTGCAAATTTGGTTATCTTTGTCTTTCTTGTTTATTCACGACGAGAGTGTATTTTTGTTTGTGTGAGGTTTGATTCTGATTGTTTAATCCTGAAGTTTGATTGACATTAGAAGTTTTACATCTGATTATCATTCACATATAAGAAAAAGGACATATTTTAGTGATTGGT
>JASDQU010107249.1:0-13631 GCA_032191745.1 Picea mariana | reverse complement strand
AAGAGGTAAAATGGGTGCAGTCTCAAGAAAATATCGTCTTAGATCAAAAAATTAGACTGGTATGCACAAGTAGGTGAGTTCTTAATTTAACTTCAGTCAGAAGTTTGTAGTAAGGGTGAGTAGGAGGAAGACTTCAGTGAGAAGGATGTAGAGGTCTGTCACGAACATCGGGTCTCCCAGCAGCCTAAGGAAGAAAGATTTAAACACAAGATCTTATTAAATTCAAATCTCAAAGAAACTAAAAGGAATTATGACAACACTATAATCAAACATCCATCATAATATAGTCACAATAATTCATATGAATTAGTCAATCATGAACTCTTTCAGTACCAAAGGACAACAAGATGTAGTAAGGAGAGCTGATTTTTATTAAAAAATAAGTCTCAAATACAAGTATATAACCAGAAGACAGAGGCTTTACTAAAACTTTACAATACAAGAGGTTTTCTCTACCATCGACCCTAACAAAATATCAAAACTGAGTATTTATATTCAAAGCAACTTGATCCCTTCAGAAGCATGCTCTATTGATTGCATTCAAGGCTTGGCATCTGCTTCTTCTTCTGTTAGTTTTCACTTGCATTCTTATGTCAGACGAAAGATCGGATCAATATGGGCTTCACAAGAAATTCCATGATAGGGAACTTTCTCCTGACAGTCTACCCTCCATGACTAGACATTCCATGCTTTCCATTTATGTGGTGAAACAAGGTTTCAGCCACCTTTCCCATTTTCATTAACTTCCTTTATTGGGATCAGGACAAATCTTGATACCCATGAATGCTCAAGGTGAGCTCACAACTCATTTGAGTCAAAATTGGTGCCTCGAGGTCATAAGGATCCTTGTCTACAACCATCTTGGGCAGTTTGATATTTTACATGGCTCCATTCTCCTACCCTACATGACCACGGGTCATGACTCCATGCTTATCCATATCAAACATCAAAATTTCTCATTTCGGGAATCCTTTCTCCCCTTGATCCATGATGTCGCGATGCAAAAAAATGTGAAACGGTCCATATGTATCAATGGTTGGATTTACCTCGAATTTGACGGGCATGATCTTCCCCTCGAACAACCTCAACCACCTGCTGCTCAACAGGAGATTTCTTTCTTTTTAGGACCCAGTTTCCACATGACCGCGGGCTATGACCGTGGGCCCATATTTCAGGCACATCGCGATTTTGTGTTTCACGAGTGCACATTGTGCTTCATGCTGAATTCTTTAAGTCACGAAATCACAATAGTTCGAATCGTGTGACACAAGTCACTTTCCATCGAATGGCCTAGATCATATCAACATTTCAGGACCTCGGACCATCGACACTTCTCGCCTCAAATCTCCTGAAAGGAACTTTTTTGCAGTTCGAATCTTGCGCCACGTGTCCTTCTAAAATGGATGGCTCAGATTTTATCTCAAATTCATGTTTCACGAGTCCTCAAGACTCTACCCTTTGACTAATCCATCCTGTGAGTTAGAGAAATGTTGATCCAGCATCATGTGTCCTTCCCGATATCAACGATTAGGATGGGCCTCGCAATTTCGGACCTCTATCCACTATAGTTTGTGCAACTATATTGTCTTGATCACCCAATGGTTTTCGATCTGATCTACTTGAGGGATATTTGTCTTTGAAAACTGGTCTTCCTTGATAAAGATCAACGGTTCAGCCTTGAAGGATACAACATTATCAATGATGATTTTTTTTTGGGCAAACAAACCTTGCTATAATATCTTCAATAAAACTAATGATCACTTTGTGATAAGCACTTCTTGTGGGAATAGCTTCTATCCATTTAGTAAAATAATATGTTGCAGTTAGGATCCACCTCTGCTGACCGCTTGAAGGAGGATGAATCTCCCTGATAAAGTCTAGGCCCACTACTGAAAATGCCCTGAGGCGATCACCAGATTCAATGAAAGAGACTTGAGTTGCTTCTTTCCAGAGAATTTCTGACATTTTATACAAGAACTGATTGTCGCACAGACGTCGGTGAATAGAGTAGGCCAATAGTACGCAGCCCTGAGAATTTTGTAGGTTGTGGTTTTCCAAATGTGATGTTCCCCACATAGGCTATCATGGAAATTAAATATAATCTTTTGGGCCTCCTACAGCTCTAAACATATCAAAAGCATGCCCAAAGAGTCCTTCCAATACAAGACCTGGTTAATAAGGTAATACCTAATTTCTTTGATATTTAAATCTCTTGCCTTGTTCCTTTGCATGCCATCTGTAGGCTACAATTTCTGTAGAAAATATATGACATTGTTGTACCAAGGACATCTTGCTAATGGGGGGTCTTCCTGAGAATTTGTATCGAACATCTCATCCTGCTGATTTTATGAGTAATTATTGATGAAATTTACCCCCAAATCTTTGCAATTAGATTCAACAAGCAGCTTGTCTAAACCTTGACCTTTGATCAATTTGGTGGGCTAGATCTCTAGATCAAACTCAAGGATTTTGGAAATCCATCGGCTCCTCCTTCCATCTATGTATGGCTGGGTGAGAATTTCCTTAACAATAGTCAAAGGGACATATGTGGCGACTTTTGACTGCAGGACATAGACTCTAAAAAATTTGAGAGCTTTAACCAAAGCATAGCCCTACTTATCCATGATGTCATATTTCACCTCAACATCTCTCAATGCCTGACTGAATAAGGAAATGGGTTTCTCCAACCCTTCATCATTTTTCTACAACAGAACAACAGCTACAGTGTCAAATGAAGTAAATAAAAAAATGAGGAAATCCTTTGAGTAATCGAGACTAATAAGAACAGGTGCTTCAGTCAAGGAATTTTTTATCTGATCAAAGGAATTTCTAGACTTGTTAGTCCATTTGACTTCATTTCCTTTCCTCAACATGGATTTCATAAGCTTTACCATCTCATCAAAGTTGGAAACAAATCTTCTCAGAAAATTATTTTTTCCCAAGAAAGACTGGATCTCTTTCCTGGATCTCAGGAGTGACAAGGTTTTAATTGCTTCAAATCTGCTAGGATCAACCCTGACTCCCTCAACTGATACTATGTGGCCTAACAATTTTCCCTCCTTCATGGAAAATAGAGACTTCTTGGGATTTAAGGAGAGACCAAATTTCCTGCATTTCAGGAAAAACCTTTTTAAATACTCACAGTGTTCCCTATATGATATGGAGAAGAATGTAATGTCATCTAGATAGATGACCATGAACTTGTCCTTTTCTCCAATGAAGGCGATATCCATGGTTCTCTGAAAGTTCACCCCCACGTTCATCAATCCAAAGGGAATTTTGGCATACATGAATGTACGCCAGGGAGTGGTGAAGGCTATTTTTTCTTTGTCCTTAGGTAGGACTGATATCTAATTATATATTGAAAATCCGTCAATATCCTTGATGCGCCAATCACCCTTTGTAATATGTGTTTCATTTTCGGCAAGGGATAATTGTCTTTATTTGATCTCTTGTTCAGGTTCCTGAAATCGACACAAAGTCTGATTTCCCCACTCTTCTTTCTCACCAGGAATAGGTTGGCCACCCAGTATGAATATCTCAAAGGCATAATGATCTGGGCATCCAACAACTTCTTTACCTCTCTCTCCATGATGGGCAGTAGCATAGGATTAATTTGTCTTAATTTATACCTAAATGGTTTGGACTCCTCCTTTAATGGAATCTTATGCTCAATAACGCTGGTGTCATATGTTTTGAGGTATTCATAGGTCCAGGCAAACACATTAGTGAATACCTTTAATAACTCAGCATACTCAGCCCTCCACGCCCTTGACAGGCTTCTTGACAGCTTGACAAACGTTGGATTTTTCTCTGTGCCAATATTACACTCAGCTACATCATCATCTTCATTTGAAAATTTACCCTTTACCACCACATCGTTACCATTGAACAATCTTTCTAAATGAACTAATCCCTTTGGAATGTGATTGATAGGCAACTGAACAATATGGTGATTAGCAATTTTATTGAGAAATACTTCAGGGGTAGGGTCACTTTCAGAATCATGATCCTGATCAATGTGTAATGCAGAGAATTCATCAACTGACTCAAGAAATATTTTGATTTCAAGATCATCCTCGAACACCTTCCAATGTTTGGAATTATCAGGTACAGAGGGCCTATATCTAATCTCAACCTCATACCTGAGCTTACGTGGCAGAGGGATCCTAAACTGGCTTGTTGAGACAGTGAGGGAATAGACCAAAGTATTTTCCTCTCTTGGAATAAATTAAATGTTGAAGGCTGAGAAGAAATTATCAATTAAGTCCCACACCTCATTTTTGTAACTTCTCAGTTGAGGATGTTTGTCCTGATAAACATTTATGATCTACTAGACTATCAATTCAACATCCCTGAACATTTCCATCTCTTCAATTCCCATATCTTTTGTAGCCCTCAAAACTAAAACAAGAGCTTCATACTCTGCCACATTATTGGTAGTTTCAAAATCTAGATTGTATGATAGGGATATGGTTTCTTTACAAGGTGACACAAAAACCACTATGACACCAACACCTTCCCTAAAAGAGGCTCCATCAAAGAATATCTTCCACATAGAAGTAGTTGGGGGAGGTATTTCACAAAAATAAATGGCTTACTTTCTGATTTTGAGAGGTGCCTCGGGAGTATCAGTGAGTTGCAMAAATATGGATTCCAAATCGRTATCAAGGGAAAAGATAGGATGGTGGGTGGGGTCTGCTTCATCACTAATTATGTAGGCCAATTGGGCTTCTTTGTATAGTCTTTTATGCTCCCCTCCAAACACTGGAATGGTAGCGTATGTGAGGTCCATMTGCAACATTCCCACAAGCCGTTTGATCCRAGATCTTGACAACAACATGCCGAACTTGGGAGGGATATAAGCTACCACAATGTCCATGACCATACTTTTCATGGGCAGCTGAAATAGGGTCATGACCAGATCTTTGATGAGCCCTAGACACTGCACCCTCCTGAATCAAAGGAATACAAATCATGATAAGCTTTTGTGATTTCTAATCTGAGTTCTTCCATTACAGTTTTGGGCATGAGATTATGAGATTCCCCTGAGTCCATCTAACAATTATGTATCATCTTTTCATGTATGTTCAGTGATTTATAGAAGGGGGGATATGATATGAATCATCTTTGTATTCTACCATAAGACCTAAGATGACTGTTGGATTTTCATCTTGAATATTTACTGAATCTATGGAATGACAAGAAGGCTCAGAATACAACAACTTAGAGAGAGATTTTTTGAAATCTTCATGCTTGAATAGCTCTGAAAGGGGAACATGGATTATGATCTTTTGAATTTCATGCTCAAAGTTGAAGGAGGGGAGGGGATTCCAAATTTATCTCACTTATGGGATAGAGTCTTGGGGTATCGGTGAGAGATTCTGAGCTTTATTTTCTTTGTTGTTGTTTGTTGCATATTTGGTAGGATTCTCTGCTTTGGGAGATGAATCAGGAATGTCAGACTTCCCTTCTTTATTCTTAGACCGAAGGTTGTATTTTTTTGGAACACTATCATTGGCCTTCTCACCCTTACTTAGCTCATTTATTTGACTGTTCATGAGGGATTATTCATATGCAGATTGATTCAAATTGGGAAACGGGGAGGTTTCTCCAAGAAAATGGATTTCAGGCTCAAGATCTTCTTCCTCCCCTTATTCATCAACAACGAGGTTATTTTGGAGGGGGGTTTGGATTTTATGAACATCCCTATCTCTATTTCTAGGATCTCTCAGGAGTATTTGAGGGGCATTGTTTGGTCTTCTGAAGCTGGCTCTGTTATCAACATTTTGGATATTCTTATAACCTTGCTTCCCTTCAAATTTCATCTTCTCCATCTCTTCATATAGGATCTTCACCATCTTGGTCAATTATTCTACTTGGGGATGGGATGCAGAAGAACCAGATGTTGAGGCCTTAGATATTCCCCTTCCTCTATCTCTATCGGCTTTTCTCCTAAGTCTGTCAACTGCCAACACATTGGATTCTACTTCCAGGGATGCATATTGCATGTGAGCCAAGGAAGTTGCTCTTCTCTCTCTGAGAAGGAGGCAAAAATCAAGGTCAAAAGCACTAGCATAAGTAATTTTGGCATAGGATTTTGTAGGTTTTATCTCAACATGGATCTTATTGTACATTTTATTGAATATTTTGGAGAAGTCAGAGACAGATTCTCCCTCTTTTCTTTTCAGTGACCCAAACTCTATGATATAATACATAAAATCTTTTTTATCCCCCCACTGCCTCAAGAAAACATCGTCTAGAGCTTCAATTCCAGTAATATATCCAAGATTCAATCCCCTAAACCACTTTCTAACCTCACCATCAAGGCTCTCGACAAAGACTCTCATCCAGACATCTTCATTTTCAATATTCAGATTGTCGGCATAACTATAGAAGGAAACAAGGTTCTCTTCAACAGTTATGTCTTCCTATCCAGTGAACTTAGGAATATACTTTAGGTAATCTCCAACAAGAAGAGAAGTCATGGAATGAGGTAGGAATAGAGGGGCATATCTTACAGCTACTATAGAATCCATTCTATTTCGAGGGGGATTAGCTTCTACCATTGAGATATGAGGTGGAGGAGAGATAGGAGGGGAATGGGTCCGAATAGGGGGAACCAGACTTGATATCCCAGGAGGAAAGGGGAACAACAGAGGATTAGGAAAAAGGGCTACAGGGCTAGAGGGAATAGAGGCATCCCTTTCTTCATAATCAATAACTCTAATAGGAGGAGGAGTAATAAAACTGTGAGTGGGAAAATCTTCGAAGGTCTAGGGTTTATACCAAGGTGTAACTTCAGGGGAGAGAAGAGTGAAAAGTATTTATCCCTCCAATCCCATACCAGGAGGGGAAAAATCAATAGGAACACTCCCAAAATTGAAAATTCGATAAACGCCAACATACAATATGATAGGAAAAAGAGAAGACAATATGGGAGTTTCTATAGGAGGACAATGAAAATCATCAAAAATACTTGGTTCATCAATAGAAGTACCTCCTCGAGGGAAATTTCCCTTTCTTACATTTTCTCTGGGTAAACTTTAGGTGTTGCTAAAGGCACCTACAGATTGGACCTTGTGTGTCTGCCTCTAGAAGCCACTGCTGAAATAGTGGAGTCACTAGTGGATTCACATCAATGGAGTCACCACAGTGGAGTAGCCAGGTGCACAGTTGCAATATTTGATATACTAAGTTTCAATGCACCTTCAGAACTAGTAAAGTTTCAATCTTTGATATACTAAGTTTCAATGCACCTTCAGAACTAGTAAGCTTTGTCATTCAATCCTAGGGAAAATATTAAATTCCGTCCCCGAAAATGACGCCAAAAATGTTAGCACCAGAGGTCACCTCTGGATTGCGATAGAGGTAAGCCTGATATCCATCATAATTTATGTCACAGGTTTGTTATAAAGAGGTCAAATGGGTGCAGTATCAATAAAATACCGTCTTAGCTTATAAAAATGGAATGGTATGCACAAGAAGGTGAGGTCTTAATTTAACTTCACTCAGTAGGTTGTAGTAAGCATGAGTAGGAGGAATACTTTAATGAGAAGGATGTAGAGGTATGTCACGGACATCAGGTCTTCCAACAACCTACGGAAGAAATATTTAAACACAAGATCTTCTTAAATTCAAATCTTAAAGAAACTGAAAAGAATTATGACAACACTATAATCAAACATCCATCATAATATAGTCACAATAATTCATATGAATCATTCAATCATGAACTCTTTCAGTACTAGAGGCCAACAAGATGTATTAAGGAGAGATGACTGTTATTAAACAAGAAGTCTCAAATATAGGTACATAACTAGAAGCCATAGGTGTTACTAAAACTTTACAATACATGAGCTTTTCTCTACCATCGACCCTAACAAAATATCAAAAATGAGTATTTATACTCAAAGAAACTTGATCCCTTTAGAAGTAATCTTTGGTCATTGCATACAAGGCTTGGCATCTGCTTCTTCTTCTTTCAGGTTGCACTTTCATTCTTCTGTCAGATGCAAGATCAGATCGGTATGGGATTCACAAGAAATTCCATGAAAGGGGCCTTTCTACTGACAGTCTACCCTCCATGACCAGATTTTCCATGCTTTCCATTTATGTGGTGAAACGAAGTTTCAACCACCTTTCCATTTTCATTAACTGTCATTATTGGGATTAGGATGAAGCTTGACACCCATGAATACTCCAGGTGAGCTCACAACTCCTTCGAGTCAAAATTGGCACCTTGAGGTCATAAGGATCCTTCTCTGGGACCAACTCGGGTGCTCTAATATTTTAAGTGGCTCCATTCTCCTGCCCTATGCGACCATAGACCATGACCCTGCACTTATCCATATCAAACATCATAACTTTTCATTTTGAGAGCCCTTGCTCCCCCTGATCCATAATGTCCTGATGCCCAAAACCGTGAAACCGTCTGCATGGATCAACGGTTGGATTTACCTTGAATTTGACGACTATGATATTCTCCTCGAATAACCTCAACTGCTCGCTGCTTGATAGGCATTTTCCTTCTATTTAGGACCCAGTTTCCACATGACCGTGGGCTGTGACCATGGGCCCATCTTTTGGGCGCATCGCAATTTCATGTTTCATGAGTTCACGTCGTGCTTCATACTAAAATATTCAAGTCACGAAATCACGATAGTTGAAATCGTGTGACACACATCACTTCGCATTGAACGACCCATATCATATCGACATGTAGGGAGCTCATAACATCGACCCTTCTCGCCTCAAACCTCCTGAAAGGACTTTTTCTACAGTTCGGATACTGTGCCACATGTCCTTATGAAATGTACGACCCATATATAATCGTGACTTCGTGTTTCGCGAGTCCTAAAGACTTTTTCCTTTGACTACTCCATCCTGCAAGTCAGGGAAATGTTGATCTAGCACCACGCATCCTTCCCAATATCAATGGATAGGATGGGCCTCAGGATTTTGGACCTTTGTCCGCTATACTTCATGCATCTATATGATCCCGATCACCCGATGGCTGTCGATTTGATCTTCTTGAGGGATCTCTGGTGTTGAAAAATGTTCTTCCTCACTCGCTTGATCACGTCCACATCAAACCGCTTCAAGTGTTGTGCTTTGTTCTCATGAATGTGGCTTCTGAACGATTACTTGAATGAATGGCTAAAGGCTCGGGGATATAAAGAACTAGAGACAGAGGTATAGAGAGAAGTGATCATCTTTAGGGAAAATAGAAAGGCTTGGGATTGATAATTCTCAGGAAATCCGACAAGGAAAATAGATCGATCAACTGGATGAAGGAAGACATAAGGAAAACTACAATCCGAGAGGAAAACACCTATGATCGGGTTTGGAAAGGAGGAAAGATAGAAAAAATTACAGATCTTGGTAAAAACTACAACTCACGAGACTTTGACAATTTTATGTGCTAACACCTGACAATGGCGCCAGAATGTTATCACTCTGTAAATTTGTTCGGCTGATAAAACAAACGACAAAGGTAATTGTTTCAACCAACTTTAGGTTGGATTCTGACCTTTCCAAATAGAGAGGGATCTCTCGAGCATATAACTACTTAAAGTATTTGAAATATTTGGCAATGCATGAACAGAGGTCAGATTCTGCCATGGTGCAAAATTTAACGATGGTAGGACAAAACAGAATAGCAGGGCCATTGAGAAATGGGGTCCATTCCTGAAAATGTATGAAAGTTTATAAGCTATGTATTCTAGAGGGAACAAAGACAAAATAGGTTTCATGTTCAGCCAAATAGGTAATATGATATGGTGGAGGAAAAGAAAGGAAAGATTACTAATAACAAGAGGCATCTAAGGAAAGGAGAATATCTTTGTATAACATTAGAAGAAGAAACATAAAGGCTAGCTACTAAAAAAAGAGCACCAATCACAAGTGAATTCTTAAACAGGAACTAATAAACATATGACAAGAATAACCAATATGAGAAAGAGAACCAACAGGGTGAATTCTTTCTCTTGCTTAAAGATTATCTATAGAAGAAAAAAACATTTATGAATATGAAATACAAGAAAACATACTGAACATCAACACTGTGATGAATCTAGGCTATCTAAGAAGACCTTATCTCCTTATATTAAAAACTCATAAGAAAATACAAAGTTCTCCTGCTACGGGGGTAGGCCCCTCTCCGATAAGTCCAACCATTAATTTTTTTTTGTAATATATAGATATATTACATATGAGGCCCAAAACTAATATCTTCCCCAAGATTCTAAAAATAGCTATTGGGCCCTTCATTTTTGGGATAAGGAATCATGCAAGTTTTGACTGATCACGAGTTGCAAAAGATTCAGAAGAATTTGGACAACAAAGAAAGAAAGAGAAATATAAATCAATTGTGAAAGACAGTGCAATGCTAGCTAAGCAACAATGGTTGCAACAGAAAAAGAAAGTGTGCAAGCTGAGACAAAAGATACAACCTAGCTTATATATAGGGATGAAATGATTGTAAAAGGGTTCTTGTGAGTATCTTGGTTGGTTAGCTAGTGATTCGGTTGGATTGTGATTAAGTCTAGTCCGATATTTCCCTCTTGGTAAGGTTGTTTTCAATCAACTCAAGTCAAGTCCCGAGTTTGGAATGTAATTGACATATCTGACTAAGAATTGGAGCTTTGTGACATGATCCTAGAGCCAAGAGTCTGTACCAATCCCTACTGTGTATTTTTGAGTCTGTAATTAAAGAAATATTCTGAAGATAATATGAAGAAGGACCTAAATTTTTGAAATATGATGTGTATTTGTGTTTTTTACTTATGCATTGTAAGTACTTATTTCTGGCTTATAAGTTCTTATTCATGGTTCTGTATTTAAATGCTTGTTCACAACATAAGTAGGTTCGATTCTTGCACACATAAGATTCATATCTATTCTTGTCTCTTGCGCAAGATCAAGATGACTCCTGAAGGTTATGTGAATCCTCCTAAGTATTTTCCTTACCCTTTTCTATCTAATTGTCTCAGCAGCGCTTCGGGTGAGACTTATTCTCTTCGGAGGAGATTAAAATGTCAGTTCTCTAGACTACTTGGTACCTTTTGTTGGTAACCTAAGAAGGACCGTGGTCTGACCAAACTTGCACCAACAAAATGGGTATGTTTCTAGGACCTGAGTTAAAAGGGAACCTGTAGGGAGGATGCTTCCATGGATCCACAAATATAGTAATGACTAATGGTGGGAAATGAACTGTGACACCTTCATATGGAAAGAAGAAGAACTAAGGGGAAAATCAGTGGAAGATACTCATGAAATAGTCTTTTACTCAGAAAGATCAAGCGACCAATATGAGATTTTTTGGGTTAAGTTTACAGAAGAACTTTTCCACTGGATAAAGAGGGTCCAAGAAGTTCCAGATTTCCAAGAATGAGTCAAGAGGATATGAACTTGGGCCACTGAAAGCTAGCAACAATTCATTGACTGGATTGTCCAGTCATGCAGGCGATTGATTTCTGGGTCAGTACCACATTAGAAGGATATATTATTGAGTTTGCAACTGAGAAACACCAATATTTTTTGTGCGGAGAGGCGATTTTCAAGAAAGACACAAGGGGAAGAATGTTGATAGAAATCCTTATGTAAATTAAGGTTTTCTTGATGGAAGAGGGGATGTTGACTATGTCCCTGACTGAGATGGTAGCGTAAACACCCTCTCTTGGGGTAGGGTGAGGATGGGGTAAAGTCATGGCTTGGGAGAGGGTAAGCGTTCTTTGACAAATGGGGGGGAAACAAAAAGAAATAGACTCAAGAGACGAGAGAGCCTTGAAGAGAGCTACCATAGTTGATAAGTGGTGGCATGAAAAGATCAAGAAAGTAGCAAGATAGTTCGAGAAGTTGAGGAAAGAAGTTTGATCAGGTTAAGTAGAGGAAAGGTAGATGGAAGAGTTGTGGAAGGTGAGAAGACAGGAAAGACTAGCCAGTCAAAGATTAAGTAAGAGAGAAGCATAGAGAGAAAGAAGTCCCTGGGAGGTTGGACAAGAAGGAGAAGGTGTAGATGTAAGAGAGGAAGAATCTGACATGAATCTTGGAGAAGAAAGAGAATATTCATCCTTGATAACAGGAGAGATTGGGAATCCAGCCAAAGAGATTGTTCCAGTGGAAGAAAATGAGAACCCCAAGATCAAATAAAACTGCCTCGAAGCCAGTGGCACTAGCCCCGAATCACCCATACCCCAGGTGTCTTTTATACAAGTGGTAAGTTTGATACTACCTTCTCATGCTAGTTATGTTCCAGTACAATTAGTTATTCAGTCACAACCAAGAAGTTTGAGTACATGGAGGATATTGGGATCCCTTGGTATATCACAAGAAGGACCATTAGGGTTTATATTAATAAGAACAACAATATCAACAATGGTTGGCCATGTGGGAGGTTCGATTGCCTGGTACCCAAAATTTTGGGGTAATGGAGATGAAGATGTTGAGAAACATAGGTTCTTGTGTGAAGTAATCTCGAGATCCATATGGACTCTAGATGTGAGTAAAATGGTCGAGTTCCAGACTACCTTGAGAGGTTGTGCTCTCAAGTGGCACATGAAGATCATTGAGCTAGGAGTGGTAGGAATGCAAGGTAAAGTGTTCACTCTTGGCTAGGTATGGACAAGGTTCATGGCAGAGTTCAAACTACCTCAGTTAGAACAACATAATCTATCTGATTTGCATGAGATCCAAGAACAGGAAGGTAAATCATCCTGGAAATACAACCATAAATTTAAAGATGTTATAGGGAGGTTGGTACATCCAATCCATGAGGAACATCAAAGGGAATGCTACATTCAGGGATTGTTGCCTCTGACTCAGATTCTACTAATGAAACAATGAATAGCCACCTTGACAGATGCCTTGGAACAATCGATGAACATTGAATCCATGGAGGGATACCCTAGGAGCCTAAGAGTTACCATACTGCCAACATATGCGAATTTGGTGCAACTACAAGGGAAAATATTGACTCTTACAGAAAAGATTCAAGAGTTGATGATACCCAGACTAGGATGACCACAAATCTGGTGCATCAGATGTTATACAAAAGGACATATGGTGAATGAATGTCCATGGATAAGGGGAATGGTACCTCCTCTGAATCCGATGGTAGCCCCACCAGGACCCATGGGAGGAGTTGCACAAGTTTCTACGAACTTACCATTCCATAACCCCACCCCATATCATGCTTTTCCAGGAGGTGAAGTAGCACCAACAATTGAGTATTATGAAATCTATCGAATCCATGGGCATGGGCCAAGACAGTTCTCGATTATGCAGAAATATTCGATAGAACCAAATACAATACACTGTGATTTCTTCACATGTACCATGCATACTACCAATCAATGTAGAGAGTTGGATGCACTTGTAGACAGGTTAGACCGAACAACATTCAGGGTGAACGAAAACCCTCAGGGACCAGGAAGAGGTCGAGGAGGTGGAGCCGGAGGAGACTTCAGAGGAGAAAGAACTGGGGAAGAGGGACAAGCATATGTTATAATTGTGATGAGTAAGGCCACATGGTTAGAGACTGTCCTCATCCAACGTGGCCATGGTTCTCTCAGTGCAGAACCAATGAGCACACAACTGAATACTACCCATAATTAATTGCAAAATGGGAA
>JASDQU010107248.1:303763-314380 GCA_032191745.1 Picea mariana | reverse complement strand
TGATGACATCCTCATACACAACAAAACATGGAAAGACCATATGCGACATCTTGATGAAGTACTTGGTATTATAGATAGTCAACAATTGTATGCAAAGGAATCCAAGTGGGAATTGGGTATGACATAGATGCTCTAATTGGGGCACGTCATTGGAGAAAATGGGGTACAAGTGCATGAAGAAAACATCAGGGCGATCATTGAGTGGCCAAATCCTAGGAATGTGATAGAAATAAAGAGTTTCCTTGGTCTCTGCACTTACTACATGAAATTTTTTAAACGATTCTCACAATTGAGTACACCATTGACCGATATCACCAAAAAGGGGGATTTCATTTGGATAGAGGAGGCCTGGGAGACATTCGAGAAAATCAAGCAGGTGATGAGTTCATTCCCTTTTTTAGCGCTCCCTAATTTCACTTAGCCCTTTATCTTGGAGTGCGATGCTTCGGGAATTGGGATAAGAGTTATATTGATGTAAAGTTGTCACTTGATCGGGTTTGAGAGTCACAAATGATAAGAGTATGAGTGAAATTATTCCATATATGACAACGAGATGTTGGCCATAATTCATTCTTTGACCACATTTCGACAGTATATGGTGGGAAACATGTTCAAGGTAAAGACTGATCATAATAGCTTGAAGTTTCTCATGGAGCAAAAGGAGCTGAGCGAGTGACACCAAACATGGATCAGTAAAATCCAAGCCTACAATTTTGAAATTGAGTATGTGAAGGGAAAAAATAATGTGGTTGCTAACACCAGATCCAGGAGACCCCCTCTCTCTCTCATGGAGATTTCAGTGGAATGTAAGGCACTTCTATTGGTATAATACTCCAAAAAGAAGTTTTCTGGTGAGATACTTGATGGTCAGGTCTCCGATAATAGGTACAGGGTATTGAAAACATCATATATTATAAGGATCGTATCTACTTAGTACTTGAATCTTAGTTGAAAGACAAAATTCTACATGCTATGCATAATTATCCTTTGGCAGGGCATCCAAGATACATGAAGACTTATAGACAGATTCGAGAGAGGATCGCTTGGAAGGGTCTCAAGATTGATGTACTGAATTTTGTATGGGAGTGCCACATCTGTTAGCAGAATAAGGAAAAACATACCCATCCAACAATATTGCTCCAACTGCATCCCATCCCTGAACAAAAATGGGAAAGCATTTTGATGGATTTTATTATAAGGATGCTCCAGGTTCAATGGAAGGATTATATATATATGGTGGTTGAAAGGATTACTAAATTCACCCATTTATTTTCCATATCATCTAAATACTATGCAACACAGGTAGCATAATTGTTCTTCGGAGAGGTATTTCGACTGTATGGAATGCCCAAGACAATTGTCATTGATCGAGACAACACATTCATGGGGGGTTTTGGGCATGAGTTGTCAGACTTGTAGGGACATAATTAACACCCAGTACTAGTTATCACCAACAAACTGATGGGAAAACCGAAATTATGAACAAATGGCTCGAGGGGTATTTGATAAATTATGTTTCGGGGAAACAGAAGGCATGGATCAAATGGCTTCACTTGGGTGAGCATTGTTATAACACCACCTAGCACATGTTGATTGGGATGGAACCTTTCAAATATTTATATGGTTATGACGCCACCACCTTTGTGGATCGAGCATTTAAGGACAATCGAGCACCCTAAGCCAAATATTGGATTTAGGAGATTCAAGACATCTTCCGAACTCTTAAAGATAACTTATAGATGACACATAATCAATAGAAGATGTATGTTGATAAGCATATAGTGGAGCCTATTTTGGAGGTGGGGGACTTGGTATACCTTCGCTTCCATCCATACATGTATTCATCATTGAAAATGAAAGGGGAAGAGAAATTGAAGCCACAATTCTATGGTCCCTACAGGATTTTGAGGTGAGTCTGGGAGGTAGCTTGTGACTTAGAGATTCCAAAGGGGTGTAAGATACATAATGTCTTTCATGATTCATGCCTCAAGAAGGCAGTGGGACAACATGTTGTCACCTCTACATAGCTTCCACCATTGGATGATGAGGGGCATTTGATTCTAATTTTGGAGGAGGTGATGGCTACTAGAGAGAGGAAATTAAGGAACAGGAGCATCAAAGAGTACCTAATCAAATGGAAAAATTTTCCTATCAAGGACGCCACTTATGAATAAGAGAAGATATTGCAACATCATGGGTTGCAATTGCTTGAGGACAAGCAATCTCAGGCAGGGAGGACTGTAATGTCCCGGTTGTCCTATGAGGGATAAAGAGTGGTTCCTCTAGCCTAACTTGGTTCTCGTAGGCTAAGTCGGAAAAGTCACCTAGGGAACTCAACTTTTTCCTAGGAAAAAATCTTATAAAGTGAAAAAAAGGAAAAAGGGGGGACATGGGTCTTAGGAAAATTAAGTCACTTAAAAATTGTAAAGTGTGCAAGCATAAGTGACATTAAAAATAAAATAAAAGTAAGCTGAGTGGGAAATAACCCAATGGATAAATAAAAGAGAAGAAATTAGGGGGTGCCCCTCATTCTTTCATTTTTTCTCATTGATAAAATAGATTTTGAGAGCTCTTGGAGAGTTTTCTAGTGTTTTCAGAAATTCTTTGCAGTTATCTTTGGTTTCTGTGTTGCAATGATACACCCTAGATAGTTTTTGAAGAGATCACTTCATATTTCTTCCTTGTGCTTCAGTGTGGTTAAGTTTCCATCATTTGGCAGTGCAATTTTGTGTGTAGAAGTCGATGGTTGTTGTGTGAGCTAAGTTCCCCCCATGTAGGAAGAGTTTTCCTTAGTGGGTAGAGTTATCTCATTCAAAGATCAAGTTTCCTTGAAGTTGAATCATATTTATTTCTTGAGACCCGAGTTCTGGCATGTGGGGCGATTTTATCTACTACATGCTGAGTTTTCTCACTAGTTGCTCGTTTTCCCTTAGTGTTGAGTGAGTCCTTGCTTCCCTGGTTGGATTTGTTTACCTTGGGGATGATTTTAACCCTTGTTGGGTTGTGTTAATACTTGGGAGGTCGATTTACACCATTAGGGTTGAATATTACTAGAAGGAACATTTCACCTCTATGTTGGGCACATTCTTGAGTTTCCAGACGGAGATATTTTCATAGAAAGATTGAGTTATTCAGCTAGAGACCATATACTCTCAAGTGGGGATGTGTTTCATATATGATGGTCATATATTTCACATTGGAGTTTGAATTTATCAACTGGGAGAATTATTATCAGGTTTGGGAGCTGGAATCTTCGTATGTTGGGTCGAATACTCTGTTACAAGCTTGTTGGGCACTAGTGGCTCCAACCATTACCTATAGGCCACTATAATACTTCAATTTGTTGCATATTATTCATTACAGGTGGCCTTATCTCTTGTACATCAATCCAATTCCCAACTGTAAGGCCTGTGCATATAGAGCCTCATAAGAAAATAAATATAAATACATAAATTTTTTCCAATTTACTTCTTTATTTACTGTTCCATAATAATAATAATGTTCAGCAGTATAATAATGAACAACAACATAATGAGAATAATGAACAATAACATAATGAGCATAATGAACAACATAACAATTAACAACAACATAATAAGCATAATGAACATCATAATAATGAACAACAACATAACGAGCATGAGGTATTTACCTCAACCCGATGTTCAACCTGAAGATTATGAATCCTACCCAAACTGAGTAAACTCCTAGCCAACTAGGAACAACCTCTCCAACTCCCTAGCCCCAGGAATCCTTACAGTTTCTTGGCCCCCGAGCCCAAAATTCCCAGCAATCACGATGCCACTGTGAGAGTCTTCAAGAACAATTGTAAGCAAAACTGTTGTAGCCAGAAACCGTTTCCTTCCCTCCTCCTTCTTCCTCTCCCAATTTTCTTCCCTTCCATAAACCAAAAATATCACCGAAACCAAAAGCTCCCCTTCCCGAGTCCTCTCTTCTCCCTTATCTTCCTCCCTCCAAATCGTTTCTCCAACCGCCATACCCCTCATTAATTCCTCAACCACCTTATCCCTCCCATTAATTGGTTCAACTACCAATAATATTCATATTATAATAAAGCCTCCATAAATCTATTTTAATAATTCATTAAACTAATATTTATCATTCATGATAATTAAAGAATTAATTAGGGTTGTTACATACACCCACCCTTCAAGAAACTTCATCCCAAAGTTAGGGTAATTTACAATACAAAGGAAATGACACATGGTTCATACATTCATATCCAATAAACAACATCATCATTAAACAAAAAAAAACTTATACATACTAGTGTACATGTGCAAGAAATGCATGTGTAGCTAGCACATACAAGGCTCACACATGTACTAATGACAATAATTATCACACCTATATTAATTCTTGTATGCATCCAATCCAATCAACAATACCATTCACTTCATAAAAGATAATAAACCAATTAAAATGTTCCCAAAATCCGTTAATTACAATAATTTAGAATAACAACGTTCATTTAGACAATTGTAGTTCAGTTAAGTAATTATGAATATACATATATACATATTTTATTTTCAAATGGGGAAAACAATAAATTCCACTATAAGGAAACATTCCCATACACTCCCAACTATTTCTATTCATCTTTCGTCCCTAACTTACTTTCGTCTTCCATCCCTATCCTTCCTTTGCTGGACTATATTGAAGCATCAACTATATTGAACTAACTCCAAATAGAACCCGTAAGCAAAAGTGTCACTCTCTTGACCAAGCTTCCCCAACATGCAACTGACAATCATCATCACATGTCTCGGGGAGCATGAGCTAACACCGTAACCCCATGACTTCAGGTTTTAGAGGATACACTATGGGAAATGCCTCCACCACTCCTATAGGAATAGGGTCCACACCCTAACATGGAATATACAGTGGCACTGTGTTGCTGGGAATTTTGTCATCATATATTCAGTTTTTAGGTAATCTCACCACCTAAAGAACCTGCATTGGTCCATATATCATAGCAATGCATTTGAACCAACATAATTTCACATACAACGATTCATACCATATTGTTTCTTGCTTAGTGTTCATGACATCTACTTTTATTATTATTTCCTTTGGCCATTTATTAGCCCATTGACCTGCATATTAGTCCATAACACAAACTCAAACATATCTATGCATTATCATCATGTAAATGAATTCAACCATAATATCAACTCGGTATCCACGTACCAACAACTTTAATTACAAAATTTTCAAGTTAAAAATAGATCACATAATATTCATCACCATTCAAATAACGTTAACCATTCATAGAATTGGCATTCCCATAATAGATTGCATAATATCCATCATCATTCAAATAACATTAAACATTCATAGAATCGACATTCACATAGTAGAATGCATAATATCCATCATCATTCAAATAACGTTAAACATTCATAGAATTGACATTGACATAATAGATTGCATAATATCCATCATCATTCAAATAACATTAAACATTCATAGAATTGACATTTACATAATAGATTGCATAATATCAATCATCATTTAAATCACATTAAACATTCATAGAATTGAAATTCACATAGGTTCCGACATCTTAAAAGTTCAAGTGTATCATTAATAGTTTCACAGTGAATAGAAAATAAAGGTGATTAGGCCTTAGGTAATCCTAGCTGACTAAGTCAAAAGGTGGCGTTACATACACCTAACCTTCGAGAAACATTTTCTCGAGGTGGTAAAAAAAGTGAGGGATGATCTTGTTGTAATGTCTTAGCACCCTCCCAAGTAGAAGATATTGAACTATATTTGTCCCATTGGACCTTAACTTGGTCTACTAGACGGTTCCTGAGCTGTTAGACTCTACGGTCCAATATGCGTAATGGTTCTACCGTGAGGGTTCCTACATCCGATACCCACAATTTCTTCCAATTTAGTTTATGAGATTCGTCAGCAACACAATGACGTAGAAGAGATACATGAAAACCATTATGAGTTTTATGCAAGTAGGGTGGCAGTATGAGACGATAGGCAATGGGTCCAATTTTCTCTTGGATTTTGAACAGTCCTATAAATAGAGGAGGAAAAATTTTCCCCTTCCCGAACTTAATGGTACTCTTATTAAGCCTTATACGAATGAAAAATTGATCTCCCACTTTATAACTTCGATCAGTCCTATGTGCATTAGCATAATTTTTTTGTCTATCCTGTGCTTCCTTTAGTCTTTGCCTAATCTGAACCACTTGTTCCTCCATCTCTTGAATCAATTCTATCCCAACTATCACTCAGTCCTCTAACCTTTCCCAACTCAACGGTGTTCTTCATGGCCTTCCATACATAGCCTCGTAGGGTGGAATTCCAATGGAGCTATGAAAACTGTTATTGTAGGCGAACTCTACCAAAGGTAGGTACTTCTCCCAATGGGTTTGATTATCCATAACATACATCCTAAGAATGTCTTCCATGACCTGATATACTCTCTCAGTCTTCCCATCTATTTCAGGATGATAAGTTGTGCTTAAGTTCAACTGCGTCCCCAACGCTGACTGCAAACTTGTCAAAAACCTAGAAGTGAATCTAGAGTCCCTATCTGAAATGATCTTCTTGGGTATCCCATACAAACAGATGACCTCAGTTACAAACATGCGTGACACATCAGTGACATTGTAAGGTTCTATAATCGAAATAAAATAAACACTCTTGGACAACTTATCAACTATCACAAGAATGACATTGTGTCTATGTGATGTGAGCGGAAACCCCACACATGCTCCAACACATGCGTCAACACATGCTCCCTCAAATTAACTTTTAAGGGTACCAAAGAGAAGACACGTGGTCTCCTACTCAAGGCATCCATGACCACATTCTCCTTTCCCTTGATGTACGAAATTCCAAAATCATACTCACTCATAAACTCACTCTATCGCCTCTACCTAGCATTGATATCTCTTTGAGTGAAGAGATGTTTTAAACTTTCATTGTCCGTTTTGAGCTCAAAATTTCACCCCACTAGATAGTGCCTCCAAATTTTCAGAGCTATCATTACAACTGCCAACTCTAAATCATGAGTAGCGTAAATCTCCGCATGTTTCTTCAAATTTTTTGACGCATACACTATCACTCCATCCTACATTAGCACAACCCCCAACCCTTGCTTCAAGGCATCCATGCAGAATGTGAAGTCTTTTTCCATATCTTACACTCGTAGAATTGGTGCACTATTTATTAACCTCTTAAGCTCGATGAATGCACTATCACATTCTTCTGTCCATTCATATTTTACCCCCTTGCACTGCAGAGTGGTGATGGGTTTCGCTATTTTAGAGAACCCTTTCACAAATCTACAGTAATAACCTGCTAGCCCCATGAAGCTTCTTACCTCATGAGCATTTTTCGGCACTGGTCGTTCCATAATGGACTTCACCTTTTGTGGGTCCACAGAGATTCCTTCACCGGAAATGATATGACCTAAATAGTGAATTTTTTTCTGGAAGAAAGAACACTTAGACAACTTTCCATACAATTTGTTCTCTCTAAGCCAGGGCAACACCACTCACAAGTGTTCCACATGTTCTCTTTCATTCTTGGAATAGATGAGGATATCATCTAGAAAGACGTGTACAAAGGGGTCTAAGTACTTCTAGAATACACCATTCATGAGGCTCAGGAATATTGTTGACACATTGGTCAAACCAAAAGATACTACAACAAACTCATAATGCCCAAACCGAGTTCGAAATGCAGTTTTAGGAATATCACCTTCCTTAATCCTTAACTGGTGATACCCTGATCACAAATCAATTTTTGAGAACACTGCTTCTCCTTTCATTCGATCAAAGAGATCATCTATTCGTGGCATTGGGTACCTATTTTTCACTGTAGCACGGTTCAAGTCCCTGTAATATATACACAGTTGTAAGGAACCATACTTATTCTTCACAAAAATTACCGGTGCACCCCAAGGTGAGAAACTAGGCCTTATTATCCCTAAGTTGAGTACTTATTTCAACTGCATCTGCAAATCACAACTTTTTGGCACTGTCATGCTATACAAATTCATGGAAATTGGCTTTGCACCAGGTTTTAGATCAATGGTCAAATCAAGACCCCTCTCCGGAGGTAACCCTGGAAACTCTTTCGGAAAAACATCCTTAAAATCTAACAATACTGGGTACTGATCCAAGGAGGGTCCTTTACTTTCATTCACTGCTTCCACTACATATAGTCGACACCCTTGCCTCCTGTAACATTTAACCTTCAAGGTCAAGATAAAGCATATACACACCTTCCTTAGTACACCACAGATATCTACTGGCCTTCCTTCATCGTCAACACACAACACCTTTTTGTGAATCAATCTACCATAGCTTGATGGGATTCTAACCAATCCATTCCAGTGATTAGGTCATATGTCCCTAGAGCAGTGACATATAACTTCAACCTAGTAGTACACACTCCCATGTCTGCTAGACAATTATCACCGCTAGGTCCTACCGCTTTTTTTTCCCCTGAAGCCATCTCGAATTGGTTAAATTCATCGTTCTCATAGGTTGCCAACCCACACTTTTCTAATGCAAATGGTGAAATGAAACTATTTTTAGCACTAGAATCAAACAAAATTTTAACATTGACATGATTTAGCGTACTTGACGACTCTACCAACGTGGATTGATGTTATGTCTGGTGATTATTAACCACTGCATAAATCTAGTGGCTACTACTTTTTCTTCCCATCAGGGCCTTTCCTTCTCTATGCACAAATCCTTCTTGCAACTCTGGGCAGTCATGCTGTTAATGGGGTCCTCCACATCCCCAACATGTAACATGAGATGGAACCTACGCACTACTCTGTGGTAGTCTCTGAAATGAGTTCCTTCCCCTGGAGCCCCTGGCCCTACTTGCTGCTCCCTGAGAAGGTCATGGACCTGCCCGCGTCGTTGGTGATGAGTGGGATGTTGCACTTGCTGCCATTGAAATACCTATAGAAATTGTCCTAGGTGTAACTTTATTACCATAAGGAAGCACCCTAGAGGTCCCTCCCCTAGAGAATGTCCTAGGGGCCTTCCCCACGAATATAGGATGTTGTGGAAAGGTCGATCTCATACCTCCGTTTAAGCTCATTTGTTCCTCTACATAACATGCATTTTCAACTTCTTCCGCTACTGACGACGATTTCCACATCCGTACCATGGCCCTTATCTTAGGGTTTAACCCATAGACAAAGTGTTATTCCTGTCATTGATCATTATCCATGTACGAAAGATATTTTACCAACTCCGTGAACTTGATCTTGTACTCTTCCACGATACTGTTTCCCTGAACTAGAGCATGAAATGATCCCACCTGTTGTGCCTCGTAGTAAGCCAACAAATATTTCCTCCAAAACCTTTCCTCAAAAAGTTCCCATGAGATGGTGTTTGGGGTAAGGTGCAACTGCCTCTCCAGTTTTCCCCACTAGTTCAAGGCATTGTCCCTCAACTGAAAGATTGTTATTTCGCCTTTGATGTGGAAGCATAGTCTCTTAAGGCGAAACATCATGTCATTCCTTCCAACCATGCCTTTGCACATTCACTTACATGACTCCAGGCAAAATCTGGGAGTTTGATCTTCTGCAGTTCTCTAGTGATGTCCCTAGGTTGAGGCCCTCCCTATAAATATCTCTATGCCTCAGGGTTACCCACTCCAGATGGCGGGGGTTCCACTTCGACATCTGTTGGTTGACGCCCCTTTAAAGTCTCATTAATAGCCTGCAAAGAGCACAAAATGAGAGCTAATTCAGGCGATGGTGGTGGCAGCACCAGCGTTGGCAGTCCTTGCGATGATGCCCCTCGGCCTTGATTTCCTCGAGTCCTAACCATCTTGTATAATTGAATTTGCATCAAACCAAATTCTTGTTAGGGAAGAGTCTAAGGCAGTTCACTTTCGCTCAACTTATACTTGTAAACAGAGGGTTAGGTGTAAGTTTTTTTTTTTACTTTTCTGTAAACAGACGTTACTCTCTTTAGGGTAAGTGGCTAAATATTGGGGTTGAAAGCCTCTAAGCTTGGTAACTTTGTTCATAATAGTTTCTAACTCCCTTGCCTTGCCAACTATGTTAGCACTACAAGGTACCCGTCAACAAGTGTCACTTACCTCCTTAAGTCTTTAGAGATTTGAAACTAATTAAAGTGTTTTGAATACAATGTTCATTAATTAGTATATCCCAATAACCTAGACTAAACTTTAACCAAAGTTTCAATAGTCTCAATCAACATATTTAATCTAATCCAAACATTAATAATATTATTAGTATCCTAATCAAGTACATATTAGCATTAATTAATCACTTAATTAATTACTCATATTATTAATCACATATTAACATTAATTAATACTAAGTACATACATACTTTAATTAATCATTTAATTAATTGAAATAATTCAAAATTTTAAACCACATTAAAACAAAATACATATTCAAATTTATTAAAATTTAAACTAAATTAAAAAAATTAAAATTAAAATAAATAGGTTTGAAACAACTATCTTAAAACAATTAAAATTAAAATAATTAATTTTTTTAAATAATTAAATCAAAACAATTAAGGTTAAAATTAAAATAATTAAATTAAAACAATTAAAATTTAA
>JASDQU010107248.1:266417-279567 GCA_032191745.1 Picea mariana | reverse complement strand
TTTTATATATTAGATTGATAATATTATATATATATATATATATATATATATATATATATGATAAAGTTGTAATGTAGATTTTACATTTACACAAATTTGAAAATATTCATTATATGTTTTTTCTTCATTGAGAAGATTTTGGATTTTATAGTTTTCAAGTAATGATTATCAATTTGATATTCTATATATGTAAAAGAGAAACCTGTTATACTTCACTTTAATTTATTTTTGTACAATTTTATATTTTCAACTTCATATTAATTTGAGTTTTTTTCACCTCTTTTATCCAAAAGATTGTAAATTTTAATAATTTTATGTATAAAAGACATTTGTAAAGAAAAATTTGTGTCGGAAAAAATATGTAAATAAATATGCATTTATGATTTACTTTTTCTCATATAGTGATATGCATAATAATTACATTATATGCACTACATAGAGAGAAATTGTGTTGTAATTTCCTATCCTTTACTGTTTTAGAAAGTTATAAATTAGATTTTACATTTACTTAAATTTGATATTTTTTAATTATATGCTTTTACTTTATTAAAAATATTTTAGATTACAGAAGACAAATCGTGTTGTAAAAAATGTGTAAATAAAAATGCATTTATGATTTACTTATAGTCATGTGATGTGCATAATAATTCCATACTATATAAAGGGAAAGTGTGTTGTAATTTCTTATCATTTACTTTTTTTAAGAAAGTTTTAATTTGGATTTTACATTTACACAAATTTGAGATTTTACAATTTTCAAGTAGTGAGTGATCAATTTGATATGCTATATATGTAGAAGAGAAACATGTTATACTTTACTTTAATTTACTTCTATATAATTTTATATTTTCAACTTTATATTAATTTGAGCCTTTTTTATCTCAAGAATGTATATTTTAATAATTTTATTTACAAAAAAATAATTTATACATTTTTAGAGGACAAATTGTGTTGTTAAAAGTATATTTCTAATTAGATTTATGATTCACTTATTGTCATGTAGTGATGTACATAATAATTACATATATAAAGAAAAAGTATAAACACAACAAGTTGATGTTAGAAAAATGATGGGTGGCTTGTTGTCCTACCTATAAAATGACTTGTCAATGTAATCCAACCAATTTTGATGATATTCATTTCAAAAAATATTGTAAAAGACTTTGGCCGATATCATTAATAGTGCTAACCTAGGTATGGAAGTTATGCACGAACATAATGTGTATTTCTTAACTGAATAATACCAAACCTTTCAATAAAAGACCTTTAAATTTAAAAAAATACAGTAAAAAGGCTTAAATTGAAAAAAAAATCCTACTAAATTTAATTGATGCAAGGGCATCCTTCTTCATCATTGAGAAAATCCATGATCACCCCTCTTCTATAATATATTTGGTTTTCACTAGAGTGGGTGCATTGGAGGAAAGATAAATGTCAAAAAGTCCACATTTATCCGAGCCATTGGACCTCTCAATCTTGATGCACTCTTGAGAGTTTATAAAGATTTCTTGGGGGTAAGTTGGTTTGAGGCCCTCAACCTCGATGCACTCTTGAGAGTTTATACAGATTTCTTGGGGATAAGTTGGTTGGAGGCCCTAAAGAGAGACCACTAAGAGCCTCAATACAATTACAAATGTAGAAAAAATGACAATAAAGACAAATCAATAAATCATATAACTCACATGATTTATGTTCTAAAACCCTGACGAAGGAAACATCCACGAGACAAGGTATTGGTATATATATTATAAATATATATCTATCTCATAATCATTACATAGGCTTACCCCCCACCAAATACATATCTCAGGCTTGATATATACATAAGTAAATTTTATTTTTACCAACACCACTAAATATTTACATAAGTAAATTTTATTTTTACATTTTGTTTTAATCGATTGTTGTCACATTTTAAAAATCTCCACCTAGACAACAATTTACCTAATACCTTTCCCAACCCCATTCATTACCTCTTTTGCAGGCCAAGAGAAGTCACACCACCGCAACTTCTCTAATATTATTTGTTTTGTGAACATGTTTGCATAATTTGCTTGAGTATGGACCACTTCATCTTCATCAGTAACGTATCTTACAAAATGATTATGTGTCCCATTTTGATACATTAGATGGTTATTCAAGTGCATAAAACTTTGTCTATCATAGAACACCTTATCTCGCACTTATCTAAACTTACCCAATATATCCTTTCATTCATGCAAGACATAACCTATTGTAGATCTCCCCTTGTCCAAATCTCTTACAAGCTCTGAATCAATATAACTACAAAATAAATCGATGCAACCACTGTAGGTGACACTCGTGCCTCTAAAATACCGAAGCACCCATTTCACTGATTTACTTTGATTTTCCATGTATCCACTGAAAAACACCAACTGCATGTGAAATATATGACCATTTCATCTCATACATCAAACTTCCTACTATCATACTATACGTGAGACACACAATTCTTTTCTTCTTCATTACTAGGACATAAACCTAAAGAAATCCTTCAATGGAAAGACAAAGGGATATTTTTTGATTTCACAATATTCATTAAATTTCCTAAGTATATTCTCCACATACTTTTGTTTTTATAACCAAATCCTACCATATTCCAGGTCTTTATGTATTTCCATGCCGAGGATTTATTTTCGCACCTCCTAGATTCTTCATATCAAATGTCCTAGCCAACTCAGCCAACCTGTTGATCTCAACTATGCTTTTGCTTGATACGAGCATAACATATAACAACAAAATAATAAATATGCCATAAACAAAATGGTTATACTCACTTCTTGTAAAATTTGGCTCACCATAAAGTAATCAAACATCACCATTTCCTCCTCAAGCTTTAGGCCATACAATGATTGTTGAAAAATATGATCTCAAACACTTAGTCAATAATAGATTTCAACCTTATGTTATAGTTATTCACCAATAAAGAAATTGAACCACGTGAATTTATTGGAACTATGAGGAAAAATACAAGTGACTAATCAATTTGGAAATATAGCAGTGGAAATATAAATGAATAGTAGACAAAATCACCACATTTGACACAATGAATTTATGGGCAATGTCCCTCGAAAAATCCACAACGGGAAAACCAATCTAGGATATATTATTCTTATTGAGCTCTTAGTAAAATTTTGAGTTTATAGCAACAATAAATTCAACTCTAATTATAGCAGCAATATCACCTCGAAAAGCATGCCAAAGACAAAAAAAATTTAGACCACAAAATCTCTTCTCGGATTTATGTTGTACGACCTGAACAGTATGGCCTCCTTGACAACAAAAAACTCTCAAAATATATGCACTACTACCGCACCTTTCTATACAGATTGTTCCTCAGCTAGGCACCTATAAAATCATGCCAAAACTATGTTGAAATGACTGCCTCGATTTATGTTCCTAGAGCAGTTGTACGAACTCCTCAATCTGTACTATACATGTTGTCCTTTAATGTTGAAGATATATCACTATGCATGCCTCCTCCACTCCTTGGAATTCATTCCAATCTCACTTTGATGCTACTCTTTCCTCTAGCTCAAACTCTCTTGGTCTCTCTCAGAGTATGAGTGATTCTTCACATTCCTCTCTAATATTTCCTCAAAGTTTCTACCCCCTCTTCTCTCTCAAGATCCTTTTATTACTGATTAATGATTAACTCCCCTAACCCTTAGTCTTCTAAAGATATGAACGATCAAGAATATATATTTCCCTCTTGAGATCAACGGTCACGACTTAATCGTATGTTGAGTTCACTTAAATCACTTAAGTGACTCAAAAATCATAAAGTCACTTTTTACCCATTAAATAATAAAAGGCTCAACTTGACTTTATAAAATCAATTTATCAAGTCACTTTATAAAAACAATTTATAAATTCACTTTATAAAAACACTTTCTAAAGTCAATTAAGATAGAAATATGCTCGATCTCTTCTACATGTTGAGTGTCAGCAATGCAAAAGTACCTCTGATCTACAAAAATGAAACAATCCCTCTTAGCAAGGGAGGTACTTCTAAAGCCTCTATCGAGATCTGTATCTAACCCCAACATGCCCTTTGTCATTGTAGTTTCTCCCATTACACTAGAATCCTTTGCTCCCTCTGAAATCAAAACATCTCCAACTACCTACACTAAACTTTGATCAATATCCATGTGCTCCTCCTCAATCATTGTCATATCAAACCTCATGGGCCTGCTGAGATGAGCCTCATGTTCTCTCATTGACACCTATCCAAACTCCAGACTCCCTTTGGAACTCAACTTCAAACTTTCTTTGAAGCCAACCCGAGGCTACCTCTACTCTCTCTTCTACTTTTCCTGCATGATCTCTAGATGGAAGTCCTTATCCACCTATATGAGACCTCCTTGAATCAAATTCCTTCTTGATCCAAGACTTGATCTCAACATCTCACCAAATGTCCTAATATTGACATATCACCAAAGATATCAACCTTGGCATCTCACCGAAGGTCCCTTGCTCTTGGAATCTCACCAAGAGACTTCCTATTTACCTTCCTTATTCCAAGAAAAACCCCTTTGCACTCACTCAAAACCAAGTGTCAAATATTTTGTATGTTTAACCTCAGGCCCCTGACTCTGATACTATGTTGAAAAATCTAATCTCAAACACTTAGTCAATAATATATTTCAACCTCCTATAGTTATTCAACAATAAACCAACAAAACCACATGCATTGACTCGAACCATGAGCAAAAATACAAGTGACTATAAATATGGAAGTATGACAGCAAAAATATAAATCAATAGTAGACAAAATGACCAAATTTTATGCAATGAATTTCTAGGCAATGGCCTTGGAAAAACCCATAAGGGGAAAACCAGTCTAGGAGATATTCTTCTTATTGAGCTCTTAGGAAAATTCTTAGTTTACAACAGTAATAAATTCATCATTAATTACAGCAACAATATCACTTCGAAAAATGTCCCAAAGAACACAAAAATCATACCACAAAATTTTTGCTCATTTTTTTGTTGTACGACCTGAACAATGTAGACTCCATGATATCAAAACCTTCTCAAAATATGTACATTGTTGTTGCACCATTCTGTACAGATTCTTCCTCGGCTAGGCGCCTAGAAAATCATGCCAAAACTTTGCTAAAATTACTACCTCGATTTATGTTCCTAGAGAAGGTATACAACCTCCTCAATATGTATTGTACGGACTGTCCTTTAACAATGAATGTCTTGCAATGTGTTCCTCCTCCACTCCTTGGAATTTTTTCCAATCCCACTTTGTTGCTACTCTTTCCTCTAGCTCAAGCTCTCTTGATCTCTCTTGGAATATGAATGACTCTTCACATTCCTCTCCATATTCTTCTCAAAAGGTGTCCCCCCTCTTCTTTCTTAAGATACTTTTAATACTCATTAATTAGTAACTCCCCTAACCCTTGGTATTCCAAAGATATGAATGGTCAATATTATATATTTTTCTCTCGACATCAAGGGTCATGACTTAATCATCCATTGAGTTCACTTAAATCACTTAAGTGACCCAAAAGTCATAAAGTCACTTTTTACCCATTAAATAATAAAAGGCCCAACTTGACTTTATAAAATCACTTTATAAAGTCATTTTATAAAAACACTTTATAAAGTCACTTAAGAGAGAAATATGCTCGATCTCTTCTACATGTTCAGTGTTGGTAATGCAAAAGTATCCATGAGCTACCAAAATCTAACAATGACTTCTTGAGTTTGAAAACAAATATTATGTTGTGATCCTGAACTAACCTTTTTGGTTGTTCCAAAATACATCTCCTTATCCAAAACCCCATGTAAAACTATTTTAACATCTAGCTACACTAACTCAAGGTCAAGTAGCACAACTAGTGATAACAAAACATGAATGAAAACAATCTTAACAACTGGTCATAAACTTTCATGGAGATCAATACCTTCTAAATACCCTTATGCTAATAGTCATTCTTTGTGTTAGTGCCGCCATTTTTCTTTCCATTTAGAGTTGGTTTTGAGTCATGTTATGACCCATGCGTCCAAACATGTGAAGTTAGGTACGTAGCATCGGGAGGTTGAAGTTAGAAAATGGTCGGTTGGCCCTTGGAAATGGGAAGGGGTGTCACAGTCAGAAATCATACATGTGGTATGGATGTGTCTTTTGCAGAGAGTTGAATCCCGTTAAGAAACTAGTCTCTACATGCCTAGGTTGGGTCAAGTGGTTAATAGAGGTCGCGTCGGCAAGTGCAGAAGTTATTATCAGTTCATCATGAAGGTTGAGGGAATGAAAAGTCATGAAATTCGTATTATACATTCCCAACAAACCTTATCACTTGCAATCTACACGCAGGAATTTGCCATGGACAACCTGGAATTCGACTTGAAACATCTCATCGCCATAAATTCGTTGCCTTCCAGCATGATTTCCTCTCTTGGCTGATTCGTTATAAATATCATATGCTCGGCGTGCCCTCCATTCATAGAACTAGACCTAAGCTCTTTTCATAGTTTCCCCTTGCTAATCCAATTGGTTTAGAAGCACTCCCCCTGTACATTCTGTTAGCACTGAAAGTCACACTTTGACTGCTAAAGTGTAAGCTCATCACCCATCAGAATGCAAAAGATAATTTTGGTTTTGAATAGGTGGATCAACAAGATGGATAAATAAAGAGAGAGGGTTGGAAACTGTAGATCAGGAGGCTACACCAATGGGCAATGGAGTCACAAACATCCTACTCATCGAAGGCACAAAAGCTGCTCAACATAAAACAAGATTATATGTTGATAGGTGGAAGAATGAAGAAGGAAAACATAAGATAGAATGTTCACTAAACATAGATCCTCTCAATTTAATGAATCAACAAATACTTGAATATAAATAATGATTGATGGGAAAAATACAATAGATCCTTTGCTCATTAGGGATCCATAAATCATTGACAAACTTTGATCCTCAAATCTGCAATATATTCAAATAAGAAGAAATATAAACAGAAGAGTTACAATCTGAAATCACAGCTCTCATGAGTCCCCAATAGTAGTAATGCTTACAATCATAAGATGCCCACATGCCTACAATTGAACATACACAAAAAAAATGCCTACTCCTACTCTCTCTAGCCTATCTTAGCTCATGAATCCCCAAAATAAATAAAATATCCCATAACAATTGTATTCCTTTGCCAAAATGAATAATGAAGGATTTATGCAACGCTGAGGAATAAACCAATCTTGTGCTAACATAGGCTCCATGGGGGATAGATTCCTCCCTATGAGGCTCTAAGAACTCTTGTAGTTTCAGTGCCTTATCCTAGGGCTGCTCCCAACCTTTAACCTCTGCAATCTTCTTTGATCTATGAACTTCAACTGAAACCAAATGCAAATGAAAACTGAAACTGACAAAAATGATGAAAATGATGCTTGTTCAGCAAGCTTATTGCACACACCTACTCTAATTATTTGGAAAATGAAGCATTCAAGTTACGTGAAACAACCAATGAAGCCATTTCATCATTTTTTCAACTGTTTGAAGCTTTGAAATGTGCTTCCTCAAGCACCAGAGATAATTCTTACTTGAAGTCACATCAAAGAAACATTTGGAAATACACTTTCCATTGAAGAAATCAATGAGCCTAGGCCCACTTTCTGCTTGCAGACATGCTGCAAATGGATCCTGAAAAAAATCATCAATACTTGCCCTTGAGACATTGCTTTGTGTAAAAAGGAAAAGTATTACATTAGGTCCTTCCTCCATTGTGCTTGGTTGTTGTATGGCTTGTTTATTTTTTGATTCATCCACAATGCATATGGCCTTGGTCCACTCCTAGTCATGAGGTGTATTCGAAAAAATGATTAGTGATTCTTGTCTTTCTTTAATTTCAACCTTTCTCACCTGATCACATGGCATTTGATCTTGGCTTCTTGATGAAACTGAGCTTGTGTCTTCAAGAGGAATATGGGGTTGATAGGGCAGTTCATCACAATTAGAAGTGTTTGGGAAGCTACATTCTTCTATCTTATCTTCTGATTCTAAGGGATATTCATCATAGCTTGGCTTATGGTCCCAATTTCTTAGTTTTTCACCCTCTAAAATTAGATTATCATGTTTTTCTTCTTTTTCAGCAACAAAAATATGACATGAGGGTTGAAACAAGCTATTGTTGCTTTGATGTGAAGGGTACTTCTCTGATATAAGGTCTTCAACACATTGTTCATGAAAATCATCTTCATAATCATCATGCAAAGGTGAATCAATGACCATTTGACTATTAATGGCTGAGGGGATTAGTACAATAGCTGGGACAACTGGTTGTTCAGTGAAAACATCCTCATAGTCATCAAAACTTGGCAAATCATGGAGCACTCATTCATTAAAAATAGGAGGGATTACAACAACAATTGGTAAGCTATGAATTCGTTCATGACAAGTTGCAACACTATTCTCATGATGAAATAAATCTAAACCTAATATGACCTCTTGACTTAAAGAATCGAGAAAAGGAGGAGAAAGGGAAATGATGGATTGTCCATATTGATATTTCTCTTGGGGACCTAGATTTTGACATGAATGATGCATTTGTTCTTCAAATTTAGGAAAATCATTATGAAACTCATCATTTAAGTCCTTCTCTCTACAATCATCCCCTTCATCATCACTTCTAGAGGAATCACTTGTTGAATCCTAAATATATGATGCATACCCCTCACAACAATTCTCAAAAATTCTTTCAACTAGATAAATTATCTTGCAATTATAATAAAAAACATCATGAAAGTCCTTCAAAGAGGAAATAATAGAAGCAGGGAGTGTTTAATACCATTTCCTCACAACGCCTTCCAATGAATACATGAAAATTTTCATCAATATATATTCATGACGGATGTCAAGCTACTGCATCAAAGCATGAAATTCATTAACATGCTCAAAAGGGTTGTCATCCTCACCTTCATAAAATCTGGGCAGAAAATCTTTCCATTCATTAATTTGAGGCACAGGATGTGGATAACCATCTATGGCTGAGAAATTGAGTTGGGCAAACCTCCTGGCTAGGATAGACTTCATATCCATTTAATTTGTCTCATCCCCAGTGGAGTCACCAATAGATTTTGAACAATGGAATCGCCATGGTGAATGTGCAGTCTTGAAGGTGTCCAACTTCAGTCACCATCTTAATATAGAGTTGTGCAATGTCGTTCTTCCCAGGGAGATTTTCAATCTGATCAAATCCATCCCCGACAATGACGCCAATTATGTTAGCACTAAAAGTCACACTTTGACTACTAAAGTGTAAGCTCAACACCCATCAGAATGTAAAAGATAATTTTTGTTTTGAATAGGTGTATCAACAATATGGATAAAGAAAGAGAGAGGGTTGCAAACTGTAGATCAATAGGATACACCAATGGGCAATGGAGTCACAAACATCCTACTCATCGAAGGCACAAAAGCTGCTCAACAAAAATAAAATATTATATGCTGATAGGTGGAAGAATGAAGAAGGAAAACATAAGATAGAATGTTCACTAAACAAATATCCTCTCAATTTAATGAATCAACAAATACTTGAATATAAATAATGATTGATGGGAAAAATACAACAGATCCTCTACTGCTTAGAGATCCATAAATCATTGACAGCCTTTGATCCTCAAATCTGCAATATATTCAAATAAGAAGAAATATAAACAGAAGAGTTACAATCTGAAATCACATCTCTCATGAGTCTCCAATAGCAATAATGCTTGCAATCATAAAATGCCCACAGGCTTACAAATGAACATACACAGAAAAACTGCATACTCCTACTTTCTCTAGCCTCTCTTAGCTCATGAATCCCCAAAATAAATAAAATATCCCATAACAATTGTATTCATTTGCCAAAATGAATAATGAAGGATTTATGCAATGTTGAGGCATAAACCAATCTTGTGATAACACATTCGTTCAATACACTATGCACAGAGTAAANAATGAATCCCCAAAATAAATAAAATATCCCATAACAATTGTATTCATTTGCCAAAATGAATAATGAAGGATTTATGCAATGTTGAGGCATAAACCAATCTTGTGATAACACATTCGTTCAATACACTATGCACAGAGTAAACCTTGGTCGCACCATGGCACCTTCTCAGAGTGTAGGAAAAGGCGCACGGAGTGGAAGAACTATGAGGCTTGAACCCCAAAGAGACTAGAATTCTTTCTCACCCACGACAATCATTCCCAAAGATGTGGAAGGAAACTTTCTTTCACTTGCAGAAAAGACCAGATCAAGTCGCGGAACAACCGAAGAAAATAAATTCATACAAGAAAAGGAGACAGCAATAGGCCCCTCCTCCCAACAAAAACTGCCTCGGAGGAGGGGCGGGACAAGAAATAACGAGGAGATCATGAAGGCTCAAATTGTAGAATAATCGCACATTGGATTGATAATTGAAGGACTACTCAAATGCGACATCTAGCTAGAACCTATCGGGAAATCGAGCCATGAAGGTGGGGACAGAGAAAGGAAAGTGGACACCACATGAGAAAATGAGGAAGCGCCATCTCAACAGATGAAACAATCAAATATGGCTATTGTCGAGCTCTATTAGGAGAACAGGGAATTAAGGCAACAACTAGTGACAAAGATCGCGGAAGCATCAACTACACAGAGTCACGGAGGGGACGTGGCATGGATGAAAAGGTAGCTTAGAGAGGCGCAAAATGTTATTGTCCAACTGTGAGAGACACAAAGGTTGGTAGAAGAAAGGTACACAGAGTATCCCAGAGAATGAAAAGCAACTAAAAAGGAGATCTGTGTGGCTCTTGCCAGTGCACAAAAAGAGAAAGTTTAACGGGAGAAATTTTCTTCACGACAGTTTTGAGTGATACATGTCCTCTAAAGTAACCTACCATTTTGATAACAGTCATGAGAATCGAATAATGGTTTACTGTGCACAACTATCCAGCAAATGGGTGCATAACAAAAGGCGAAGCTAACATCGTAGAAAACAAGATTTTAACAGACACTTGTTCACTAGGATACCCATTCAAGAGATACAATGACACATTTTTCCCCACATTGGATTCTGATCGACAATCAGACCCTGTGGCGAACCTGAAGACAGTCGTTTGTGGACATACATGATTATTGCCTATTTTTGGATAGTACCATGCGAAGATTCTTTGGCGCATGTGGTGCATGTTTTCTAGTTTAGGGTTAACAGTTAGAAAGCAGGGCAACCCAAGCGGCACCCTCATTTATATATTTCATCTTTTCAATGTAAGCCAAACTGGTTGGAAAATTTGGTAGACGATAGCTATTGTATGTAATCTGAAGTTTTGACGGGAATTTAATGCAAAGGTCGTGTGATTTGATGAAAATATTCTAGTTGCGACAGTTGGATGTATTGTTCTTCTTTCTTTGCATATGTGTTTTCCTATTATATTTATTCCATATCTTTTCTATCTATTTCAAAACGAATTATCGAACCTGAGGATTCATTGTACTGCGCCCCTTGTTCGCACCACTTAGACAAAACGTTTTCCTCTCAAGATAACTTTGAATTTGTCCACATCGGCGCTCTTGAGTTGCTTCCTGTGTCTTCTCTCGTAACATATTACAATTTACACTGAAGGTTGTTGCTCGCCTAGTCTTATCCTCTCAAATCCAGTCATTGAGTCATTTGTCCTATATTTTCCTCAAATCGACCCTATAGCCCAAGTCTTACTTTTTTGCGGCAATATAACCAGAACCCACTTTATCATAGGTGTTAAATCTAACCATCGTTTTCAAAGTCATATCCTATGCGGAGACCGCGCCATTTCTGAGAGAGCCCTATCCAAATACGAAAGGCTATTTTTGGGTCTTAAAGTTGGTTGAAAAAGTTACCTTCATCATCTATTTGTCAGCCAAACAGATTTACGGAGTACTAACATTCTGGCACCGCTACCAAGGACGAAGTTGAAAATATTTTCCCCAGGAGAATGACAAACGTTATAGTTTGACCCTTGAGGGTAACATAGGGACAAACACTCGTACTGGCTGAAACCTTTACCCTGGGGACTCCATTCCAAACAAACCAGTAGACCTAAGTAGAACTATTCAGGAAACCTGGCTCCAAAGACATTTTACACCAAAGAGAATCCTGACCCAAACCCCTGTGAGCCCGTTTGCGACCCTGAGAAGATTCTGCACAAGGCTAGAGAGCAGGCACCGGGCTCGTTTTATTTCCTGGACAGAAGTCTATCCTTGCCTAAAGACGACACACAGAGCATTGAAGACCTTGAGTTTGACACACTTTTCGAGCAAACTTTGTTCAGGTCTAAGTCAGAAACCAGTTTGGACAAGATTGTTTTCGACCCGAACAATTTCCAAGCCCCGGTGACAAATAATATCCCCCAAAATCCGAATCCCCTTAAGGCTATGCTTGCCATATTCACTCTGCTCATCTTGTCGGCCCAATTACACAACTTGCCTCAGAATTATAGAGAAAGAATCAGACTCTACAACGCTAAGGGAAATGTTTCCGCTGAGAGACACCTGGACTGGTTTAATGACTTTGTCGACCTAGAGGAGGTAGACTACGCAAATGAAAAAATGAGGATTTTTGCGCAAATCCTTTGGGGAGATGTAAGAAAGTGGTTCAAATCCCTCCCACATACAAACATTTAGGACTTCACAACATTTGAAAGGTCTTTCCTCAACAAATGGGGGGATAAGAAAAACCCTTTGCAACTGCTAACACTATACAATAATATGAAGAAAGCATCGGAGGAGACGGTGCAAGAATTCTCTTCTCGTTTCTTGAAGGTTTACAACTCCATCCTTGCGGAAGTAAATCCCCCTCCCAGTGTTGTGCAGTTGTGGTATGTGGATTCGTTTGACAGTGACTTTGCTCTGCTTCTAAGAGAAAGAAGATTAGTGAGTCTAGATGCCATAAGGAGTAACGTTGTCTAGGTTGAAGTGAACATGATGGCGTTAGGGAAAATCAAATCGAGTTTCAGTCAGGGAAACAAGAGACCCCAGGGAGACGCACATCCATTGACGTTGTGGTCCTCAGATGATCCATATGGATATTGGTGGCCACCCACCTTTTCCAACTGGCTCAAAACAGTTTTCTGACATTTTGGCAATTTACTATTTTTAGCAGTTTTTCGGGTCCT
>JASDQU010107248.1:248025-266317 GCA_032191745.1 Picea mariana | reverse complement strand
GCTGCATTTTTACAGTTTCAGCTTATTTCGTTATTTAATAGAAAACCAGTTTTACTGTATCTTTGTTATTTTCATGTTAAGCACCTATTAATAATCTGTATTCATTTCGTTCTGCTCATAAAATCCGGATCATCAGATGAAAAATTCGACATGATGATGAAGACCATGGAAAAGTTGATGGAGAGAATGTCCGTGGGAAACAGGCTTGTTGCGCAAGAACACAACAACCCACAGCCTAGAAATCAGAATCTCCGGATGGGTCATATTCTTTAAATCAAGCAACGGGGCCCAAGTGACCAACAGACAAGACCTCCTTTCTAGAACAACTACGTAGACGAGGATTTTGACCAGACTTTCGACGACCAGGTGCATTGTTGTGATGACAATAACCCGCACGTGTTCTTGACAAAGAGTGAGAATGATTGATATATGAGCCAAAACAAAGACTTCACGCTGGAAACCGACGATGGTATGATACTCGAAATAGATGATGCACCATCTTGGGAGATGAAAGAATACAGGAAAGGTTATCAAAATGCCATCATGCAGTTCCAGAAAATGTACAACCTCTGGAGAAAATATGTACCTGCTGAGCCGCAAAAAATGAACTCTGTAAAGAAGCCTACATCAAACACACCTTCCACAAGATGACCGAGACTAGACAGTGCAGCCAAGGATGCAACCGAGAAGGAGAATTCAAAGGAGGAACTCCCCAAGAAATCCCCGGAGACAGGCTGGGAGACGAGTGGAAAAGAGGTAGAAAAAACATGTTCCCCTTTCAATTTTGAACATGAAATGGCCAAGATAAAAATTTCCAGCCCTTTCAATGAGCTTATTAGAAAGGGTGAGTATCGGTAACAAACCATTAAAATGTTGAAAATGGGAGGGACCCCCAATACTCTAAATATTCGAGATGACCACCCTGCCATCTTGTTTGGTCCGCGCATTGAAGAGACAAGCGATGATGAGGATGTCCCTCCTTTCTATGTTAGTCTGAGGATCCATGATCTAACCCTTCATAACTCCATGCTTGATTATGGCGCATCACACAATCTCATGCCGAATGTGATCATGGACGATTTTGGTTTAGAAGTCACTAGGCCATACAAGGACCTTTTCTCCTTTGATTCAAGGAAAGTCAAATGTTTGGGTCTTATCAAAGGCCCGATTTTATCATTGGCTCAAATCCCCCCCAAGAACATATTCATGGACGTAGTCATCACAGACATACCCCTGAAGTTCGACATGTTTCTCTCGAGATCGTGGGCTGCGAAGTTGAAGGGCACGTTGCAGATGGATATGAATTAGGCCACCATCCATGTTTTTGGCCATGACAGAAGGTTGTATAGAGAAGTGTTGCTAAAGTACATGGTAAGCATCAAGACACAGCCCCGCAGTCATCCTATATATGTTGTCAACACTGAAGTTGGTTCATCTATATTATACAATGACTTTATCTTCGGAGAAGAAGGATCGACGACCATCACAACAACTAACGAGGAAACCATGTAGGAAACAATAGAGTGCACCAACCCAGAAGACTGCACACAATATGGGGTGTGGAACATGATTTTTGACGACGCAGTCAACCAAGAAGGAGTTGGGGCTGGTATATGGGTGAGCTCACCAATTACAAAGTTGTGTTTATACAAGCTCGAGTTTGAATGCACTAACAACATGGCCGAGTATGAAGCGTTAATCTTGGGCTTACAAGTTTTGAAATAACTAAATGCACGAAGGATAGAAGTGCACGGAGATTCTGAGCTAGTCATAAATCAGTTGAAGGGTGTGTATTATACCGAACACCCCAGACTACGGGCATACAAAAATCTTTCTTTGGACCTTCTCGAAGGATTTTCGGAGTATGACCTGACTGTTATCCCCAGAGAACAAAATCAGATCGCCGATGTGTTGGCCACCTCAGCCTCGGTTTTCAAGATTCCCATTATTCCAAAAAAAGATATGAAATTGAGGTAAATCATAGGCTAACAATACCTGACAACATCAAACATTGGTAGGTGCTTGACGATGAAAAACATGTGGAAAGATTCCTCCTTATGAGCGACAAGTTTGCTAACACAAACATCGATGAGGAATACTACGATGACGAATATGAGGGCGCATATGCACACAGTAACGAAAACCCTTTCCAAAAGATGATCGTGGGAAAGGATATAATACAACTAAAGAATAATATTATTCCAAAGGGGTTGGTTCCCCTAGAAAATCTGTTTGACAAAAATGATGTGGCTAAGAACCCCAGGATCGCCGCAAGCAAAGAAGATGTGGAAGACTATAACATCGGGACTAAGGTAGATCCAAAGATGGTAAAATTATCAAAGACACTCAGTCCAAAGGTCAAGAGGGATTACGTAAATCTCATGAAGGATTTCTCGGACATCTTTGCATGGAGCCACGATGACCTGAAAGTGTATGACATGAAGGTGATCCAACATGTTATCCCTCTCAAGGAAGATCAGAATCCTTTCAAACAAAAGCTGAGATGGATAAATCCCCTGTTACTAATACTGATCGAGAAAGAGGTAAAGAATGTTTTTGACGCCAAAATTATTGTTTCCTTAAGATTCTCGAAGTGGGTAGCTAACCTACTACCTGTAAGAAAGAAAAGTGATGAAATTATACTGTGTGTAGACTTCCAAAATTTAAGTAAGGTGTCTCTCAAAGACCACTACCCCCTTCCCAAAATGGACTAAATCTTGCAAAAGGTAGTGGAATCTCAGAAGATGTCCATGCTGGATAGTTTCTCAGGATATCACCAAATCATGGTCCACCCAGATGACAGAGAGAAGATGGCCTTCACCACTCTGTGGAGAACGTTCATGTACAGTAAGATGTCGTTCAACCTGATGAACATTGATGCCACCTTTCAAAGGGAAATGGACATCATGTTTACTAATGATAAGGATAAATTCGTCGTGATTTACCTGGACAACATCACAGTGTATTATGCCTCTGAAAAACAACATCTCAAGCACCCGAAGAGGGTTTTCCAGAAGTGCAGAAAGTTCGGCATATCACTGAATCCAAAGAAATATCATTTTGCGGTGGAGAAAGGAAAGATTTTGGGGCACTTCATTTCCAAAGAAGTCATTAAAATATACCCCAACAGGGTTGAAGGGATCTTGAATATCGACACCCCGTGTAGTAAAAAGGAGGTACAATATTTCCTTGGCAAGGTGAACTTTTTGAGGAGATTCATCCCAAACCTAGAGGAAATCATAAAACATATAACCTGCATGTTCAAGAAGGGAAACAAGATTAAGTGGAACCCAGAGGCCAAGAGGTATTTCGAAGATATGAAAGTGGCTCTGACTAAATCCCCTGTGCTAGCGAGCTCGTACTTTATGAAATATTTTCTCCTTTTTTCATTTTCCTTAGAACACACTATTGTCTGCGTGCTATTGCAGAAGGACGAACAGGATTTCGAGAAACCCATATCCTACTTTAGCTGGACACTGTGCGATGCTCCCCTAAAGTACAATATTATGGAAAAGCAAGTGTATGTCTTAGTAAAATCTTTGAAGAAACTTAGGACATACATATTGCACTCCCATGTCATCACCTATGTGCCCAAGAGTTCAGTAAAGGACATCCTGACTCAGCCTGACCCAGAAGGAAGGAGAGGAAAGTGGATAGCATCCATGTTAGAATACGCTATTGAGATCAAGCTGACAAAGATGGTCAAAGGTCAGGGCCTTACGAAGTTGATGGCGCAGTTAGACTGCGACAATGTAGGAATGAACTTCATTGTTGATTTGTCAGAATGCCCTCAAGAAGAAAATGTTGCGCAGATACATCAATGTTTCATTGATTTTCCATGGTATGCAGACATCATATATGTATTGGAGAATCTCTAGGCCCCTCCAAGTGTGAGTAAGACTAAGGCAATATTCCTCAAGATTAAAGCAGTTATGTTCTACGACTTGGAAAATTCACTGTATTGGAAAGATCCCAGAGAAATATTGTTAAGTTGTTTGCTGGAGGATGACACGAAACGAGCCATGCAGGAATTTCAAAGAGGTGACTGCGGAGGGAACCAATATTGGAATACCATCGCGCATAATAGCCTGAGGGCAGGTTATTATTGGCCGACAATTTTTGCTGATGTATATAAAGAGGTCTTCAGCTGCCACGAGTGCCAGATTTTCGATGGAAGGAGAAAGATACAGTCCCTATCATTAAAGCCAATCTCAATCGAAGCACCTTTCATGTAGTGGGATCTAGATTTCATAGGAGAGATAAACCCACCATCCTCTGCGTAGAATAAATGGATTTTCACAGCCACCGATTATTTTACGAAGTGGATTGAGGTAGTCCCCACAAAGCAAGCTACCGACGTGGTCATCATATATTTCCTGGAGACAAACATCTTGTCAAGGTTCGAGTGTCCTGTTAAGATCATAACAAATAATGCGGTTGCATTCAAGTCTAAAAATATGGATAAGTTTTGTTAGGATTATAACATAACCCTAGGAGATTCCACGACATATTATCCACAAGGGAACGGGTTGGTAGAATCCTCAAATAAGAGCATGAACATGATCATCAAAAGGATCTTGCAAGAAAACAAGAGAGCCTGGCATAAGAAGCTTATTTATGCATTGTGGGTAGATCATATTACCACAAAAAAATCCATATCAACGTCACCTTTCTAGATTGTTTACGACATAGAAGAAATCTTCCCTACTCCGCTAGGAACACCCATCAGGAATTTGTTGCAAGATCAAGAGGTCGGGCCAAATGATGCGTAGAGGAGGATAAACTAGTTGATTCACACGCAACAGGCGAGGGAGCAGGTGTATAATCGATCTCAACTCCATCAGGAGAGGATAAAGAAAGATTTCGACAAACATTCCAAGGAGGAATATTTTTAGGTAGGAGATCTGGTGCTGAGATGGGATGCAAGAAATGAAGGTAAAGGAAAGCACAGAATGTTCGATCACCTTTGGGTAGGGTCGTACAAAATCGGTGCATACTGCAGAGACAATGATTATTTCCTGGAAGGACTAGATGGAGAGTGTCTTGGTTGGGGGCTAGTAAACAACAAGTTCCTCAAACGTTACCTAATGAAATAAAGTCCATTTAAGTCATTTTCCATTGTAAATAGTCATTTTATTTTTGCGTCAAGTCAGTAGGTCAGCAGAAAATTGAAGCCTGAAGTGAAGGCCCTAAGTTTATGATGAAGTCTTAGAAGTTGTGTCAATGAGTCTAGTTTGTTTTCTGTCCGTCACTTATATTGCTTAGTGTCTAGAGGTCAAATAAATCCCAATGGTCAGGCACTTGGTCTATTGTTCTTTGCTACCCCACATGCATGATAGCATCCTCGTTGGAGCCAGTTGTTAGCACCACCATTTTTCTTTCCATTTAGATTCGGTTTTGAGTCATGTTATGACCCATGCATCCAAACATGTGAAGTTGGGTATGTAGCACCGGGAGTTTGAAGTCAACAAATGGCCGGATGGCCCTTGGAAAGGGGAAGGGGTGTCAGAGTCGAAATCGTACACATGATACGTATGTGTCTTTTCTAGAGAGTCAAATCTTGTTAATAAAATAGTCTCTACGTGCTTGGGTCGGGTCAAGTGGTTAATAGAGGTCATGTTGGCAAGTGCAACAATTATTATCAATTCATCATAGAGGTCGAGGGAATGAAAAATCACGACGTTCGTATTATGCATGCCCAACAAACCTCATCACCTGCATTCTACATGCAGGGATTTTCCATGGACAACCTGCAATTCGACTTGAAACATCTCGTCACCATAAATTCCCTGCATTCTAGCATGATTTCCTCTCTTGGACGATCCATTATAAATGTCATATGCTCGGCATGCCCTCCAATCATAGAACCAGGCCTAAGCTCTTTTCACAGTTTCCCCTTGCCAATCTAGTTGGTTCAGAAGCACTCCCCCTATGCATTCGTTCAATACACTACGTGTAGAGTATACCTTGGTTGCGCCATGGTGGCTTCTCAGAGCGCAGTAAAAGGTGCATGGAGAAAAATAAATGTGAGTTACGAACCCCAAAGAGACTGGAATTCTTTCTCACCCACGACAACTATTCCCAAAGACGTGGAAGGAACCATTCTTTCACCTGCAGAAAATACCAGATCAAGTCATGAAACAATCGAAGTAGAGATATTCATACAAGAAAAGGAGACAGCAATAGGCCCCTCCTCCCAACAACAACTGCCTCAAAGGAGAGGCAGGCCGATAAAGAACAATGAGATCATGAAGGATCAAATTGTAGAAAAACTGCGTGTCAGATTGATAGCTGAAGGACTACTTAGGCACGTCGTCCAGCTAGAACTTGCTAGTAAATCGAGCCACAAAGGTGGGGATTGAGTAAGGAAATTGAACGTCGTGGGAGAAAATGAGGAAGATCCATCTCAGCAGCTGAAACAAGAAAATTTGGCTATTGTTGAGCTCTATCAGAAGAACAGGGAATTAAGGAGATAGCTAGTGACAAAGATCGCGGAAGCATCAACTGCACAGAGTCACGGAGGGAACGTGGCATGGCTGAAAAGGAAGATTAGAGAGGCACAAAATGTAATTGTCCAGCTGTAAGAGGAACAAAGGCTGGCAGAAGAAAGGCATGCAGATCATCCTAGAGAATGCGAAGCAGCCAAAAAGGAGATATGCATGGCTCTTTCCAGTGCACAAAGAGAGAAAGTCTAACAGATGACATTTTATTCATGATAGTTTTGAGTGATACCTGTCCTCTAAAGTATACTACCATTTTTATAACGGTCGTGAGAATCGAGCAATTGTTTACTACGAACAGTTCTCCAGCAAATGGGTGCACAATAGAAGGTGAGGCCAACATTGCAGACAACAAGCTATTAACAGTCACCTCCTCACTAGGAGACCATATCAAGAGATATAGCGACACAGTTTTCCCCACATAGGATTCTGACTGACAATCAGACTCTGTGGCGAACCTGAACACAGTTGTTAGTGGACAGGCATGATTATTGCCTATTTTTGTATAGTACCATGCAAAGAGTCTCTAGTGCATGTGGCACGTTTTTTCTAGTTTAGGGTTAACAGTTAGAAAGTAGGGTAGCTTAAGCGATGCCCTCGTTTATACATTTCATCTTTTCGATGTAATCTAGGTTGGTTGGCAAATTTGGTCAACGATAACTATTGTACATAATCTGAAGTTTTGACCAAAATTTAATGCAAAGGTCCTGTGATTTGATGAAAGGATTCAAGTTGTGATAGTTGGATGTATTGTGATTCTTTCTTTGCATATGTGATTTCATATTATCTTTATTCCATATATTTTCTATCTATTTCGGAACGAATTATCAAACCTGCAGATTCGCAGTACTGCGCCCCTTGTTCGCGCCACTTAGACAAAATGTTTTCCTCTCAAGATAACTCTGAATTCGTCCACAACGGTGCTCTTGAGTTGATTCTTGTGTTTTCTCCCCTCACATATTACAGTTTACACTAAAGGTTGTTGCTCGCCTAGCCTTATCCTCTCAAATCCAATCACTGAGTCATTTGTACCGTCTTTTCCTCAGATCGACCCCATACCCAAGTCTTACTTTTCTGTGCCAATATAACCAAAACCTACCTTATCATAGGTGTTAAATCTAGCCATCATTTTCAAAGTCATATCATGTGTGGAGACCATGCCATTTTTGAGAGAGCCCTCTCTAGATCTCAAAGGCTAGTTTTGGGTCTCAAAGTTGATTGAAAAAGTTACCTTTGTCATCTGTTTGTCAGCCAAACAGATTTACAGAGTGATAACACTTTGTACCCTTCATATTTTACTATGTCTGATTTTATGAGAGGAGATTAATCAAACATTACATATCTATTAATGATGATTCTATGGGTAGTACGATCAACTGGAATACTGAGAAGGAGGGGGTGAATCAATATGACCACTTTTACCACTTTTAACTATAATATACAAACTTCAACTTATCAACATTATATCATCAATCTATCACCTATGATTGCATTTAATATATCATGAGCATATAATCAAAAGCAACATCACATCAAATACATAGTACACCATAGTTTACGTGGAAACTGAAATGAGATAAAACCATGAAATGATTTCCTATATATATCAAAGAATACATTCATTGGAAGAACTAACTTCCCAATTCTCCAAACACAATTAGAAGGAGGATATTGTTGGACATATTGTCACTGAAGTGTTGTCATTGATGTCAACATCCGATGTCATTATTATGTGATGATGACTTGTTATGAACAACATGTAGAGAAATCTACCTAAATCTCGGGAGAGGCAGTGTATTAGATTTCACGAGATCAACGCAATGTAGAAACACCATCGGGATTGAATTCCCAACAGATCAATGATATCGATTAGTTATAATCCAAGCACAAAACCAAAAAACTCAGAAGGGATAGTGCATTGTAGTGATGATGAGTTGTTATGAACAACATGCAAAGGAATCTACCAAAAATCTTAGAAGGGAAAATGCATTGCATAAATGAGATCATGATTGAAATCCCCAGAGTAAAACTACAAAAGAATCGAGGGAGAATCTTGTCCATCGATGTATATTTCAGGACAAACCAGGGCCGTCAGATTTGGGAGTTACAGAGGAATATCTTCGGATCAACATCTGATTAAGTCTTGATCATCAAATCTCAGTAAGGGCAAATCAATGGCAGGGAACCATTGTGGGATGCAAGGGTTGGAGTTAACGATCATGCAAGTTTTAGTTCCTAAATAGACATCGGTCGTTGATCACCATCTACCAATAGATCTATAGTTTGCATAGATTCCACTAACCCAGAACCCCAAAGCCCCGAAGTCACGAACAACCGAAATCCTGACAGTTGTTGGCTCGTGTTGATATTTTTGTGTCAAAGATGGATCATTATATGAAGTCAAGTTACTCTAGGTTTAGTCAATGAATCTCACTTTGGGATAATTGAGAATTGGGAATGAATAACGCAAAGTCCTGAAGGCCGAAACGAATCTAGACCATTGATCTAGAAATGATCATAGTCATTGTATCAAGGATTCACAAGATCCTGAATAACCAAAATCCCAATGGTTGTTGGGATTTTGGTTATTCAGGATCTTGTGNCATTGTATCAAGGATTCACAAGATCCTGAATAACCAAAATCCCAACAACCATTGGATCATGTTGAGATTTTCACGTCAAAGATGGATCATTACATGAAGTCAAGTCACTCGAGGTTTAGTTGGGGACTCTCACTTTGGGATAATTGAGAATTCAGAACGAATAACACAAAGTCCCAAAGGATGAAATGAATCTAGACCATTGATATAGTAATGATCACATTCATTGGATCAAGGATTCACGAGATCATGAATAGCTAAAATCCCAACAACCATTAGATCATTTTAATATTTTCACTTCAAAGATGGATCGTTATATGAATTCAAGTTACTCGAGATTTAGTCGGGGAATCTTGCTTCAGGAGAATTGGGAAGTGGGAGTGAATAACCCAAAGTCCCAAAGGTCGAAATGAATCTAGACCCTTGATCTAGAACTGATCACATTTGTTGGATCAAGGATCCATATGAACCTACGATCATTAGATCCACAAGGAGGACATGTGACGCATCAGGTAATCCATGTCAGTAAATACCACGCCAGCAAGGACACATGGCATAATCAAATGGTGAAAAGTGTCAAGGTCCAGTTGGAATTTTAGGTACACATAAGTCACAAATATAAGTGACACGTGGAAACCACTCAACCAGTGGCAAGTCATAAATGATGTCAGCAAGTTATGTCACTTTGAGAGTTTGTCCTTCGGGGGAAACCAACAACTACCCAAAGTGGCAAAGTTCAAAGTCAATGATAACGATTGATATGAGATCCTCCAGGATGAATCATGATCGTTAGATCAAATGCTTGAAATGGTTAAGCCCACAGTCTTAGCTTCTGGACTTGTGGAGGTTATCAAGAAGAAAGTGATAATAAGCACTTAGGCAGAATTTACTCTGGAAGAATTGAATGACTACAAAGATCGGAGTTCCGAAGCGTCGAATTCTTGAAGCGAACGAGAATTTTCCACTCAAATACAGATCAAGTCATGGATGTCGATTTGTTTGAAACCTCTATGCAAGAAAGGATCGTCCATCTATGGAAGAAAAAATATCATTCGTCTGATCTACTTCGACGAAATGTACTCTGGAAGGTCAAAATATTGTAGAGGCTGGAAATCCCAAACCCTCGAAGTAAATAATGGTCTTCCATTTCAATGTTTGATTAAGTCATAGCTATTGGATTAAGCAGTGGAAGGATATTGTAAATAACAAATATAAACCATTGATTTGGTTCCGGGAATCATGATAACCATTAGATCAATCCTTGTGAGAGTTAACTACTTTGAGGAGTTGAAACTCAGAAGATTGGATGAGAGAGAAATCTCTCGAAGGCCGAAGTATCGAAGGACTAGGTTCCAAACCCCCATTCATGGGTTACAAACACATAAGCCATGAGGCGTTGGGTACATAGCTTAATTAATAAGCTAGTGGTTTTGCGCATATGGTCACATGTAAATGGTTTGAAGAAAGTGCCTATGCAGAATTCGATTTCTGCAATATTTGCAGAGACTTGGAATCAAGTTAAAAGAAATCAATCCATACATGTGATCGATTTATGAAAAAAACTCTCACTAAATTAAAATCTTTCACAATAATGTTTGAATAAAATAGAGATTATTATTAATTTAAAATGAAGAGGTGAGATGGTCCAAACAAAGGGAGACAATGCTTCATAGCTCACACCAGTTGGAAGAGTATATAAACAAGAAATAATGGTGAGAAGAAAGTGTCTCTGTAGTCCATATCAAAAGATCAAAATAGCAGCAAAGTCCAAGAAGAAGAATCAATGATTCTTATGAAGTGATGGTGGAAGGGAGGATCGCAAAAGGATTCATATCCTTTACTAATTAAGTGTAATTTAATGGATTTGGTGCTTCCCAGGGTTGGTGCCCTAAAGATAATGGATTTGTTTCTTCCTAGGGTTGGTGCCCTAAAAAAAAGGGAGTTGGTGCCCTAAAAACAATGGATTTGGTGTTGCCTAGGGTCGGTGCCTTGAAGAATGGGATTTGTGTCTCCTAGATTTGGTGCTCTAAAAAGGATTGGTGTCCTTCACTATTCTTCATAAAAATCCTTGTAATTCCTATTAACTATATTTATATAATTGATTTTACAAACAAGTCCATCGCTGATCTATTGTGGTAATTAAAAAAATATAGAAGTAACTGTTAATTTTTGAAAAAGGGAAATACCGATTCACACCCCTCTCTTAGTATTCCAACAATTGGTATCAGATCAGGTGCCTTCAGCACAGTCTAAACAATTGGAAGGTAGATCTTGAAAATGGATCAACAAGAGGTAATGTATAACAAAAAAGAACCAATGTTAAATAGAGGTGGTTATGCTCTATGGAAAATAAGAATGAAAAACTTCTCGTTGGCTCTCGGTTTTGATATTTGGAAATTTTTTGTAGATGGTTACACTTCACCAACTAGTCCACCCAAAGATGCTGCAGTAAAGAACATCTGCAATGACAACTAAAGAGAAGTTAATGCAATTCTAGGAGGGTTGACAAATTCTATATGTGTGAAGGTTATTCATTGTAATCCAACCAAAGAAATATGTGACAAATTAGAGGTCGTATATGAAGGAGATAGAAAATTGAGGGAAGCCAAACCATAGACCTATAGAACTCAATTTGAAAATCTGAAAATGAAAGAAGAGGACAACATTGTTGAATACCTTCATAGGGTAGATGAAGTGGCTAATTCAATTAGAGTAGCAGGAGAATAACTTATAGATAAACCTATTTTGCAAAATATACTAAGGTCATTACCTATAAGATATGATGCCAAGATTTCTACAATTGAAGATAGGCCTGATTTTGACACACTCACAATTTATCAACTTCATGGAATTTTTACAGCATATGAAATGAGTACAGGGAATGATAAATCATAAAAAATATAAACAACCTTTAAAGCATCTAAAACAAAGATGAGATCGGAGAAAAAGACAAATGATGTGTTATCACTTATATCTAATGAGGAAACTGCCAAATTCATAAAGAAACTCAAGAAAGGGACAAGGAAATACAAAGGGAAGATTCCTCTAATATGTTTCAACTGTGGAAAAATTTGACACTTTGTCAATAAATTTCCCTATCCTAAGCAAGAGGAAAGTCATGATGAAAGAGCCTTAAAAAATCAGAAGAAAAGCAACAATAATAATAAAAAGAAGGTCTACAAGAAAAAGAAAACGTTCTTTACCCAAGAAGACAATAGCTCATTAGAAGAAAATCAAGAAGATGAAACATAACTTCTATTTATGGGAATAATAACTCAAGATTATAAACATTCAGAAGATGAAGAAGAAGTGAAATTTGAAGAATAAATCCTTAGTGTAATTGAAGAACTAAGAAAAACTAAAAAGAAAAATAGGTTACTAAGGGAAGAGCTTCTAGAGATTAAAGAAGCTACTAAATCAAGAAAGAGGGAAGTTTCCAAAACCATCAAGGAGTTAGAACAAAACATCAGTGATTTGAATTCCTAGCTCCTGGAAGATAATAAAATTGAAGAATTCATTTTACAACAACTTAATGATAAAAAAACAAGTATGTGAGAAACTAGAAGCTGAGATTAAGCTGCTAAAAAGTGAAATTGAGAAAGAAAAGAAGGGGCCACAATTTGGAAATAGTTCAAAGATATTGGATGAAATTCTTAGTAGTGAAAGGTCACCAAACAACAAAACTAGTTTGGGATACACTCAATACTCAACTTCTACATCACAAGGATTTGTCAAGAAACCAATCAGTTACGTAGATGCTCTGAAAAACTCGTAAAGAAAAGAAGATAATAAGACAAAGATGATACCATTGAAAACTGTTACACATAAACATAAATCAATACTCCCTACTAGGGTAAAATATTACAATAAAAGTACAATCATTAGAAGGAATCCCCCTAAATATATATTTATTGGATATTGTTACTCTTGCAATAGTTTTGGACATAAATAAGTACACCAAAAAGATTATGGACAATACAATCGTAGAAATTTCCAATTATATAAGAACAATAAGTACAATACAGAGAAGAGAAACTATAACTCATTTTCTCCTTTGCAAGACTTCAATAGTGAATGTCAAAAATGCAACAACTATTGTCATAAAACTAGTGAATGTAGATTGCCAAAATATGATAAATGGACAAATATTTCCCATAATAAAAAAGAATGGAAGAAAAAACAAACAGAGTGCAATGTAGCCTTATATGAAAAAAATCAAGGATTCCAGTGGTATATATATAGTGGATGTTCAAAACACATGACTGGATATCAAAGTAAATTTCTCAAGTTAAATAAGAAAGGAAAAGGAAAAGTAACTTTTGGAGATAACATGTCAGCCAAGATACTGGGAAAAGGCACTTTTAGTTTAGGAAATAATAAAACCAAAGAAAAAGATGTACTTATAGTATAAAATATCAAACCAAATATCCTAAGTGTAAGTCATGCATGTGATCAGGGTCACATACTTACTTTTGATTCTCAGAAATGTGAGATTAGAAAAACGGACAATGGAAAGCTAGTGTCAGTTGCATCGAGAACATCTAGCAATGTCTACATCCTTAATATAGATGAAGAAGAAAAATGTTTTTTAAGCCAAGTAGATGAAATATGGATATGGAATATAAGGTTGGGACATTTAATCTTTGACAAATTGATCAAATCTAATGAAATAAAGGCATTTAGAGAACTGCCAAAAGTGATTAAGCCTTCAGATTCTATTTGTAAACATTGTCAAATAGGAAAGAAAACATGAGTAAGGTTCAAAACAAAAGAGCATTCCACAAAAAAAACCATTAGAGCTTATTCAGACAGATATATGTGGACCAACCAGAACCAAAATTATTTATGGTGAAAAATATTTTATGTTGACTGTTGATGATTACACAAGATTGACCTAGGTATTCTTTCAAAAATAAAAATCAGAAGCCTTTGAGAAATTTAAAATATACAAATCCCTTGTAGAAAATGAAAGAGATATCAAAATTAAATATTTGAGATCAGACAATGGAGGAGAATTCACCTCTAAATATTTCATTCAATTCTGTGAAAATCATGGTATCAAAATATAGTTTTCATCTGCCAAGACTCCTCAACATAATGGAGTGGTAGAAAGGAAAAACAAAACAATTCAAGAAGTTGCTAGAACCATGCTAAATGAAGCCAAGTTTCCAGACAAATTCTAGAGAGATGAAATCTACACAGTAGTCCACATACTTAATAGATATCAGTTGAGACCCAACCATGACAAAACCCCTTATGAACTATGGTTTGGAAAGCCAACATCTATAAAACACTTTAGAACTTTTGGAAGAAAATGTTACATAAAGAATGATGAAGATAACCTAAGAAAGTTTGATCCAAGATATGATGACGGAATATTCTTAGGATATTCATATAATAATAAAGTATATAGATGTTATAATCTTAGACTACTAACGATAGTGGAAAGTGACAATGTAAATATATATGATCTAAAAAAGAGCATATCCCAAGGCATTGATAAAAAATATCAGCAAGAAGATGATGATGTAAAATCTCATCAGGAAGATGATGATGTAGAATCTCATCAAGAAGATGATAATAATGAAACACGAGAAAATTAACCACATAATGATGAAGAAGACAATGAAGAAACGCCCTTTCCAACAGCTCTATCAAAAAGATTTCAAAAGAATCATCCTGAAAGCCAGATTATTGGAGATAAAAGTGCAGGAGTGGAAACAAGAAGGAAACTCGATTTTGAATCAGAACAAGGAATGCTATCCCTAATAGAACCAAGTCAGTTAATGAAGCTATCAAAAGTAAATATTGGATCAAATCAATGAATGAAGAACTAGAGCAAATAGAGAAGAATCAGACTTGGGAACTAGTTCCAAGACCCAAGGAGAAGAATGTGATAGGAACCAATTGGATCTTCAAGAACAAACTAAATCAAAATGGGGATATTATAAAGAACAAAGACAGATTATTTTGCAAAGGATATTCCCATGTATAAGGTATTGATTTTGAAGAGACTTTCACTCCAGTAGCAAGACTTGAGGCCATCAAAATGTTCCTGGCATTTGCATGCTTCAGAAATTTTAAAATCTATCAGATGGATGTCAAGTCATAATTCCTTAATGGAACACTAGAATAAGAATTATATATTGAGCAACGAGAAGGATTCATGTTATCAGAAAATCAGGACTATGTGTGCAATCTGAAAAAGGCCCTGTATGGTCTTAAACAAGCCCCCAGAGAATGGTTTTCTAAGCTTGATCAGTACCTACAAAAACAAGGATATAAGCGAGGGACTACTAACAACAACCTATACATAAACATTGAGGATCAAAACATGATATTTGTGGTGGTATATGTAGACATCATATTTGGAAGTAATCTTACTACACTAAGAAGTAAATTTGCAACCAAAATGCAAGAAGAGTTTGGAATGTCTATGATGGGAGAACTGTCATTTTTCTTAGGTTTACAAGTAAATCAAACAAAAAGTGGAATATTGTTTTCCCAAACCAAATATATCAATGAAATATTGAAGAAATTTCAAATGGAAGACAGTAAACCTATGAGTACTACCATGGTCATTGGATGTAAACTAAGCCTAGAAGATGAGCCTCCAAAAGTGGACCAAATGATGTATAGATCAATGGTTGGAAGTTTTCTCTATTCAACAAAAACAAGACCCAACATCATGCAGTTTGTAGGACTCGTGGGGAGATTTACATATGCACCTAAAGAAACTCACTTAAAAGGAGTAAAAAGAATATTTAAATACTTTAAAGGCACTGTAGAACTTGGATTATGGTACCCAAAAGATAAAGACTTCAATCTAACTACATATACTGAAGTAGATTGGGCCGGTACCATAGATGATAGGAAAAGAACCAGTGGAGGATAATTTTTCTTAGGAAAAAGTCTGGTAGCATGGTTAAGAAAGAAACAAACATCCACTACACTCTCTACAACAGAGGCAGAATACATTCCTGCTACATCCTGCGACACACAAGTTCTTTGGATAAAGAAAACTTTAGAGTACCTACAAATAAGATATAATAATCCCATTACTATTAACTTTGATAACATTAGTTCCATAAGTATCTCTAAAAATCCTATCATTCATTTTAAAACCAAACACATCCCAATTAAATACCATTTCCTAAGAGAGTAGGTTACCCAAAAATTAGTTAAAATAGTGTATGTAGACAACAAAGAACATATTGCAGACATTTAAAAAAAATCTTTTCCCAGGAGTACTTTTGAAAATATTCGACAGAAATAAAGAGTAATTCAAAAACCTCATTAAAAACCATAAAATGTTATCATAAGGGGCACAAGGTCAGGGGGATCATTTCCATAGGGGGAGCTAAGAAATATCCCCTCTGCCATTGCTGTGAAAGGGGGAGGAAATTGATAAGGGAAAAAATTTCAAAAAGAAAAAGGTTTCCGTCAATGCCAAAGGGGAGATTGTTGGACATATTTTCATTGATGTGTTGTCATTGATGTCAACAGTCGATGTCATTATGATGTGATTATGATTTATTATGAAAAACATGCATATGAATCTACTTAAATCTCAAGAGAGGCAACATATTATATTTCATGAGATCAACGCAATGCAGAAACACCATCAGGATCAAATTCCCAACAGATCAATGATCTCGATCAGTTAGAATCCAAGTAGAAAACCAAAAATATCAGAAGGGAAAGTGCATTGCAGTGATGATGAGTTGTTATGAACAACATACAGAGGAATCTACCAAAAATCTCATAAGGGAAAGCGCATTGCAGAAATGTGATGAGGATTGAAATCCCCACAGTAAAACTACAAAAGAATCGAGGGATAATCTTGTCCACTGATGTAGATTTCGAGACAAACCAGGACCGTCAAATTTGGGAGTTATAGGGGAATACCTTCAGATCAACATCTTATTAAGTCCTGACCATCGAATATTAGTAAGGGAAGATCAACGACAGGGAACCATTGCAGGATGCAAGGGTTGGAGTTAATGATCGTGCAATTTTTAGTTATGAAATAGACATCTACTGTCAATTTTCACCTGCCAATAAATATATGGATGGCATTGGTTCCACTACCCAGGAACCTCAGAGCCTCGGAGTCATGAGTAACTGAAATACTGACAATCGTTGGATAGTGTTGAGTGAATAACTCAAAGTCCCGAAGCATAAAATAAATCTAGACCATTGATATAGAATTGATCGCAGTCATTGGATCAAGGATTCAGATGAACCTCTGACCATTATATCCAGGTGGAGGACATGTGACACATCAGGAAATTTACGTCAGTAAAGACAACGTCAAGAAGGACATGTGGCACAATCAAATGGTAACAAGTGTTAAGGTCCAGTTGGCATTTTAGGTATACATAAGTAACAAATCTAAGTGACACATGGCAGCCACTCAGCTAGTGCCAAGTCAGTAGTGACGTTAGCAAGTTGCATCACTCCGGAAGGTTGTCCTTTAGGGGAAACCAACAACTACCCGAAGCATCGAAGGCTGAAGTCAATGCTAACCATTGATCTAAGATCCTCTAGGATGAATCATGATCGTTAGATGAAACTCTTGGAATGGTTAATGCCACGGTCCTAGCTCCTAGACTTGTGGAGGTTATCAAGGAGAAAGTTCTAATAATCACTTTGGTGGAATTTACTCCGGAAGAGTTGAATGACTGGAAATACCGGAGTCCCGAAGCGTCGAATTCCCAAAGTGAATGAGAACCGTCCACTCAACTGCATATCAAGTCATGGCCATTGATTTTTTTGAAACCTATGGACAAGCCACGATCTTCCATCTGTGGAAGAACAAATATCGACCATCTTATCTACCTCAGTGAAATGTACTCCAGAAGGCTGAAATATTGTAGAGGATAGAAGTCGTGAAGTCTTGAAGTAAATAATGGTCATCCATCTCAATTTTTGATTAAGTCATATTCATTCCATTAAGCAGTGGAAGGATAGTGTAAGGATCAAATATAAACCATTGATTTGGTTACAGGAATCATGCTAACCATTAGATCAATCCTTGTGAGAGGTAACTAATTTGGGGAATTAAAACTTTGGAATATTGGATGAGAGAGAAATCACTGAAGGCCCAAGTACCAGAGGACTAGGTTCCAAACCTCGGTCATGGGTTACAAACACATAATCCATGAGGCGCTAGGTACATCACTTAATTAA
>JASDQU010107248.1:222901-239723 GCA_032191745.1 Picea mariana | reverse complement strand
GAAAATTTTTCTTAGGGAAGAAGAAGATTCCAAGAAATCAAAGGAATACCATTGAATAGTTGAAGAGCACCCCAGAAAAGAATAAAGTGAAATAGAAGACCACAAAAGAGAATTCAGCCCACATGAATAATAATAAAGTGGAAATACAATTTCCAGGAAGAGAAGTCAACTCACAAAAATAATAAAGTAAATTTGAAGACCCAGAATAAGAAGTCGGCCCCAGACAGGCATCTAGATTAGTATAAATACAAGTATGGGTTAGTTCGTCTGTACAGTGAGACAGTTCCCCTCCTCCAATGCACACTAGGTAGTTGCAACAGTTTCTCTATTTCTGGTCTCTGGTTCTCATTGAGATGCGCCCCACTTGGGGAAGTATATTCTTGGTGGATCTTGGTGATTTCTCTTATGTGCTACCTCTTGAGAATTTTCACTAAGGTTGTGTGGTGTTTCCTAGTTGCTTTGTGCCAGTTGCAGTTGTAGTTGCAGTTACTATTATCAGTTGGTAGTTGTGATAGTTCTATGGTACGCTATATTTCTCTAGTGATATGCCTATCTTGTGCCATTTATGTGGTGTTTCTCAGTTGTCTACCCTCACTAGGGTTTGAAAAGAGGAAGATAAGTGTTTTTTATTATGGTTTCTTCATTGTTGGTTTTCTCTTATGAATAGAGCTTATTCATGGTTGTATTGGAATATTGGAAATATTCACTCTAAGAAAAGTTTGTTGGGTTTTTCATCGAGTTTCGGGTGTTCCTAGGATAAATCTTTGTGTCTTCTTTGGATTGTTTATCTGTTGCTTATATATTTCAGTATATGATTATTGAATGTTCAAAGAAGATAAAAATGATATGGTAAATATGATTTTAATGAAACTAATGAAAATCTAACATGGAATCAGAGAAGGTTTCCTTTAGAACAGTGTAGCCAATGGAAGGAAGATCGTGAGATTTTCCACTACACATGAAATTTGTCGTTACATAGTTTCTTTGTCAAGATCATTGAGCACTTGTTATAAATTCAATTGGGACAAAATCCACCACTGATCAACTCTCCCTACCCTAGTGAACCTACTACATCTCTTAGATTGACTTTCGGTAAAAATTGAATATTTAGGGTTTTAGGCTTGTTTACATTTTCCTGGACATCGAACCTTTTGATTCAAATTTCTAATTTTTTTCTTATTGGTGTAATGTATCATATTATAATACAAATATAGATGGTGTAATTGTATATAATATGAGGGTTTTTATAGGATACGTACACTTGGAAAAAGGACATTTATCCAAGCAGTGACAAGTAGACCCAAAGTGATCTTATATCTAGTACACTTAGAGGAATCCCCAGAGTTGGAGGTAGCGGTGATGATGTCTCCTACAATATAGAAAAACGCAAATGGGACAAAAACAACTAGACTCCTTTGCATATCAGGTTTTCATATCAAGTTTGATATTTTATATTGCTACAACTAAGTAAGTGTTGTAACTAGAATAGAAGTCTTTAGAGTTCTATTACTGCTATTTTTATCAAATGTTTTGTAACACTTGAGTATTGTTGGTATGATGATCATTAAGTAAATGCTCATTGTTTAGTATAAATGATGCACTTCTTTACAAGATAAATTTATCTCCTCTAGGATATTTTCTTGGTTGTTGAGATTGTTCAAGGAAGGTTATCTTGTAAATTGCATGGAGGTTACCATGGAGATGTTCTTGTTCTTGGTTCTTGCTCTAGAAAGGTTACTATGGAGGAGTGATTGGTCTCAACCCTGGAAGAGTATTGAACAGTGTTGTTCTTATTTCTTGTTATTGTATTTTGTTTTGGCTCTTGTCTTAAGATGATCATAGGTGATAGCTCTAAGAAGTAGATATTATGAAAACTATTCTCGTTCTTGTTTTTTATTATTGTTCTTATCATAAGAATGTTTCTCTTCTATGATATTTTCCCTTGTTGTTTCTCTTGTTCCAGGAAGGTCACGTGTGATAGCTCTGATAAGAAGTTACACTGACGGTTGTAGGATGCAACAGATTAGATGATATCTAGTTGAGACATGGAGAATAATATCCATACGTAGAACCATGCACATGATCGTACACATCCATGTATAACCAAAAGAGAAGAGGACGAAGTTAAAACCTTCTGGAAAGAAGGGTACTTTTGCAAGATACAGAGTATCTCATATGGATATTGATTGTGAGGAGAAGATGGATCCACTAGTGGTGAGGCAGGTGTCCCCACCAAGTACCATCTTAGAAGGATCTAGATTTCAAAGCAAGTCAACCCTCACGATCTAGTAGGGAGGAGAATCCTTCCCAGGACAGTTCATAGGAGATCAAAATTAAGAGGAGGTCAACACATGTAGAGGGAGTAGATGGCTCTGGATATTATATAGACTTAGAGGAAATCAAGCTTCATAGGGACCAGGAAGAATTAGAGTGATCCTAATCTCAGAGAGAGTTAGCGGCTTAGAGAATTTCATTTAGAAAATATTCCTCCTCATATTTAGATGGGAGAGAGAGATGTATTTTAGGACTTACAGACATGTGACATGATTTGAGGAGGCTAGATATAAGCTTCAAAAGCTTCAAGGAGATATGAGACCTCCTGGGAGGATTCCCTTGTTTCAGTGACAGAGGAGGAAGCTAGTCAGAAGGAATGTCATTTGGATTTTTCTTTGGTTCTGAGACCAGAAGGGAAGTTAGTGGTGACTTCCAAGTTGATCTACAAGATCAAGCTTGTTGTAGATGGATGCATAGAGATGTACAAAGATTTATTTGTGGCCATAGGATTCTACCAACAAGATGGAGAATATTATGACGAGACACTTGCTCTAGTAGCCAGAATAAGTGTACATAGAGCAACCACAAGATACATGAGAAGGAGTCTCATGTCTATAGATTGAAAAAGGATTTGTATGGGATTAAGAAGGTAGGATATGCCACCCAGTTATTTTGATGATCTTGGGGATGATTTCCCCTTGATATTAGATGGCATGTTTCTTACAAGGGATGAGAATATCACAGATGGGTGCAAGAGGGAACTCAATTCATAGTTCAAGATGTAGGATCTAGGTCTAATGCATTATTTCCTGAGATTGGAGGTGTAGCAGAGGTCAAATGAGATTTTCCTTAGCCAAGGAAAATATATTGTCGATATCTTGCAGAGATTTAGGATGATGGACTGTAAGTCCATCTCCACACCTATGATGATGAATATGAATCTTTTGAGTGATCCATCTTCAGATTTGGTGGATCCCACTATGTACAGACAGTTGATTGGATCCTTGATGTACCTAGTTCATAGTATATCGAACATATGTTTTGTTTTGAACACTTTGAGTTGGTACAGGGTTGAGTATAGACATGTATATTGGATAGATGAAAAACATGTGTTGAGGTAACTACATGGTACAATTGGATATGGATTGATATATGTATTGGATGGAGATTTGAAGCTGCAGGGTTATACAGACTCTGACTGGGAAGGGAGTGTAGTGGATCGAAACATCACATCCGGATGTTGCTTCAATTGGGGATCATGTATGATCTCATGGTTAAGAAGGAAGTAGACGTCAGTGGCACTCCATACAATATAGATAGAGTATATCACAACTAGTGTTGCAATTCGTGAAGTAGTGTGGTTTTAGAAGTTGCATGCAGAGATATTTTATCTAGAGTTGAAGCCAACTTTGATACTTTATGACAATCAAAGTTGTGTGAAGATTTCATTGAATCTCGTCTTTAATGAAAAGTCAAATCATATAGAGATCAAATACCACTACATGAAAGACATGGTGGGGATAGGATTTATGGACCTCTAGTACATATCCATAGATGATAAGATAGTGGACATTCTCACCAAGCCTTTATCTAGATTGAAGTATGAGTACTTCAAAGACAAGCTTGGGGTGATGAAAAATGTGCACCCTTGTTGAGAGGGAGGTGTGAGGTGACTAAGTGAGTAATGAACAGTCAGATACTAGTCTTTCCTATGTCATGTGAGGTGGCTAGGTGTGAATGAGACTATTGAGAGAAGATAAATAACACAACATAGTCGTGGAGACCATGGCCTTGTTTGTGTACCACTGGAGGTGACTATGTGTCACTGGACATTACTTTTGTGATACTATGATGGTTTTGTAGCACTGGCGATGACTTTGTGTCACCAGATAGTTGATGTGTGCTACTACGGTGGTTGTGTACCACTGGCGGTGATTGTGTGTCACTAGAAAGTAGTTGTGTGCTACTACGATGGTTGTGTACCATTGGCAGTGACTATGTGTCACTGGATAGTAGTTGTGTGCTACTGAAGTCATTGTGTACCACTGGCGGTGACTCTATGGAATTGGACAATAGATATGTGTTACTATTGTGGTTGTGTACCACTGGCGATGATTGTGTATCACTGGATAGTAGTTGTGTACTACTTCAGCAGTGGTTGTGTACCACTAGCAGTGGTTATGTACCACTAGATAGTGGTTTTTTACTACTATGGTAGTGGTTCTATACCACTATGACAATAGTTATGTACTACTATGACTTGGCAGCATTTTTTTCCATTAGATAACATTCTAGTTGTTGTGTGCTACTAGTTGATTTCCATTGAGACTATTAGATTGCTTGGAAGTAGTTGTTTTCTACTGGTTGATTGTAGCATCATCATAGTGACTGTGGAAAATTATTTCAGCTATCGATGACATGGTAGTAGTTGTGTGCTACTAGATGAAGACATTGTCGAAAGATACCTCCCTAGTTAAGAGGGACTGTTGATGGTTTGGGAGCTTTGTGAGGTATTTCCTCCTGGAAAAAATTTCTTAGATAATAGGAAGATTCCAAGAAGTCAAAGGGATACCATTGAACAGTTGAGGAACACCCCAGAAAAGAATAAAGTGAAATAGAAGACCACAGAAGAGAAGTTGTCCCACACGAGATAATAATAAATTGGAAATATAATTTCCAGGAAGAGAAGTCGACCAACATAAATAATAAAGTAAATTTGAAGACCCGGAATAAGAAGTAGTCCCTAGACACGCACCCAAATTATTATAAATACAAGTATGGGTCAGTTCATTTATATAGTGAGGCAGTTCTCCTTCTGCAGTGTGCACTAGGTAGTTGCAATAGTTTCACTATTTCTGGTCTCTGGTTCTCTTAGAGAGTGTGCCCCACTTGGGGAAGGATATTCATGGTGGCTCTTGGTGATTTCTCTTGTGCACTACCTCTAGAGGAGTTGTGATAAGGTTGTGTGGTGCTTCCCAGTTTCTTCATGCCAGTCGTAGTTGCAGGTGCAATTATTGTTACCAGTTTCCAGTTGCAGTTGTAGTCACAGTTGTAGTTGTAGTTATTGTTACCAGTTGCCAGTTGCAATAGTTCTTTGGTGCACTATCTTTCTCTAGTGATGCACCTATATTGCACCAATTATGTGGTGTTACTCAGTTTTCTACCATCGCTATGGTTTGACAAGAAGAAGATAAGTATATTTTATCAGTGTTTCTTCATTGTTGGTTTGCTCTTGTGAATAGAGCTTGTTCATGGTTGTATTGGAATATTGGAAAGATTCTCTCTAATAAACATTGGTTGAGTTTTTCCTCAAGTTTAGGGTTTTCTCAAGATAAATATTTGTGTCTTCTTGTGCTTGTTTATATGTTTCTTATATATTTCATTATATAATTATTGAATGTTAAAAGAAGATAAAAATGTTATGGTAAATCTAATGTTATCGAAACTAATGAAAATCTAACATATATATCTTGGAACCGTTACATAGGATTACCCCCCACCAAATACATCTCTTTGGATTTATAGAAATATATTTAGCTTGGACCTATTACATAGTTATGGGAACTTCCTCCCATTATACAAACTTCCACCAATTTTGTAAACCAACACCACTAAATATTTACATAAGTAAATTTCAGTTATACATTTTCATTTAATTGATTATTGTCACATTTTAACATGGAAAATCATCATTGATCCTTTCTCAAATCCATAGTTGTGAAAGTGAATACAAGGTATGAACCTTGAAGATGATGATAAATGGGGAAGGGGACTGATTCCCACAAGAAGTCAAGAACATTATTTATTTATTGGTGGTTAGTGGGGGGGTTGTTGAGAAATTTGATGAGGGGTGGATTGTTATTACCTTGGAGAAAGGGCATTCTTTCATGCACTGTCACAAAGTAGGGAAGACAAAAATCATAAGAGTGAGGTGGATATAAAAATGAGGAGACAATGGAAAATGCTCTTATAGTAGAGAAGGGAAGAGAATGATGTTGAAGAAACAAGTTCCTAATCGTTGTAAAATTAGCTAGGTCTTAGACCAATGGGTGTATTTTAATTTTCTGTGAAGGGAATAAACCCATAATTTATAATAGAATGATATCCCATTGAGGCCTAATGTATTATGTTTAAGCTTTGAATTGGACAGAAATGGATTTCTTTCAATTTTCATCCATTGAGCTCTCTTTTTATTGTATAGTTCTAGTTAATGTGATATGCTTTTCTAGTAATTACTTATAAACCTACATACAACTTTCTTGCACCACTAACCAATAATTCTTAAATGCAAACTCACTTCTTTATAATATCACATAAAATAGTATAGTCACATGACTAGAATAATTAATGAGTAATTGTTGATGAAGATATAGTTGATGAGTAGCAGGATGGATAAGGGTTATCTTAAATGGAAACATTTTTAATCCACATGAAACTTATAGTTACCATGGAACATGATTCATCATAATGGATTCTTTGAGGGTGTTGCACTACAATTCAGATTAATGGCTAGGTGGGTAAGAGAAAAATTTATTTGAAATATCACATGGACACCATGTGTGCCACATGAACAATAACTATGAAACTATTTATTTTTTGTTTGGACAATTAACATTAGTTACTTCAAGAAGGTGAATTGATGTTTAACTCATAGGCATAGAAATTGTTGGGTCCTAGTTGAATGTGAACACATTTTTACATGGTTGTGGTAATTTATTATTTAGCGGGAATATGGATTATTATGCATTTATAGACAAATATGGGGGTTTTAAATGTAAAATTGGTTTTTGTGGAGGGAGTGGAGATATGGAGCATCCATTTCCCACTTCCACTAGGCATTATATATTATGGTTTTGGGGCGTTATTGATCAACTATAATTCTTTGTGTCTTAATTTGAAAACTTCTCTCATCTCTAAGGAGTTTCAACTGAAAAGGGAGTGAAATGAGTTAGTAAGTTTAGCTCCCTTTCTAGCTAGGGGAAAAAGAGGAATATGTAATGGAATTTTCTTAGTAATATTAAGAAGATTTGAAGGATATTTTAGATTTTTTGGAATGTATTTATTGATTCGAAATCGGTCAGTATGTGATTTGTTAATTAACATTATTGTGGTTTTATGAAATTTATGTATGTTTAGATTAGGATTTGTTTCTTTATTAAACTGGTTTTACGGGAAAATAACCAACATTTTGCACCAGCTATGAAAGTGATCTATGGTCTTCCCTAAATGAATAGGTGGAAACATTGTCATGTGGATGATATCGTTGCAATAAATTGGATTCAAGAGGCCATTTTTTCCTTTTCTAGGATGATGTTATGATCCAACGCCTTAAAAAATGCTAAAAATTCAATGATTATAGTCCACTTCGATGGGGAAACCTCCATTTACAATATATCCAATTCATAATACAATATGAGATGAGATAAGATGATCCCAAGACTAGGTATCTTTGGTATATATATAGGAGACAAAGGGTATAATTATAATGAAAGGGTGTGAAGAAGGGGTTCAAAGTCTACATAGAAATAAGGGGGTTTAAACTTAACATGTGATTTGTATGGGGATTTGTCTAAGGATTAACATGCCCATCCCCTTCAATCAAGTGTTTTGATCAACACATGACAACTGTGGGTGTGTGTGCATGAAGAAATCATCTTCCCATGTCACCTCTTCCACTGGTTGGTTCTTCATTTTGATGAGGTACTCAGTAATTGCTAGATTTTGTAGCTTCTTAATCCTTTTTTTGAGGTTTTTTTTTTTTCTATTATGATTTGACCTTCTCCATTCATCTTTGATAAAATAGTTTGCATTGGGATCTTGTCACGGGTTATATTCTTTAAGAAAGAAACATGGAATATTGCATGTACACTTCCTTTTCGTGAATGAATATGTTAGGGACCTAAACTCCCTAACCCCTCATGTAAGTAGAATAATATAGTTTTCAAGTAATTAAGGATGACATTAGTTTATAAGGACTATTTAATAAATGTGAACAAGTCAATGTGAGAAGACCTAATAGAAGTTTTTTCTTCTAGAAATATCTTCCACTAGAAGGTTCTTTAGAAGATAGAATTAGTATAAATAAGAGTATGAGGCATGAGAGGTATTTGTCTTGAAATTTATTGTAATAGAGCGATGCTCTGTTGGAGGTTTCCCCCTCGAAGAGGGATGTGAATATTGTTTCCTATTAATAAAGTTATTATTTTGGTGATATGGTTTCATATATTGTGTTGTTCCACTATTATTATCTGCAATATTTATGTTTTCTTCTATTATATTAGATCTGGTACCTTACAATCAGTATTAGAGAACTTTCCTTGGAAGGAATTATGGGTTAAATGTTTTAAGGGTAGAGACGTATTCCAACATCTTAAAACTACAGAGATTTGTTATTCAACGCATAAATCTACAGTCAGGGAAGCATACATGCAATAAATACAAGAGGTACTTAACCGCATAGTGTTGAACACCCTTGTAACCCCTCTTAGTACCCCTTCGAGTGGTAGTGCATCAAACAACACATGTATACAGACTGGCCTAGGTATCCTGAAACCCACCATATATCAATTGATCGACCGCCTGACTACAATAGTGCCACCAAGAACAACGCTCAGGAAAATACTCTGTAGTACCTAGGCCATCGGGTAGTACAACTAAGGGTATGGCCTAGCCTCCTTGGTTGGTGTCTTGAGATATTGCGTCGAGTACCATTGTTCAACCCCTCATGTATATCACAGAGCTATAACACAGGGAAAACCATTGTCTATAGAAACCCTTAAAACCCTAACCATTGGGAAGAAAACAAAGTAGAAAAGGAATAGACAAGATCTACTATCACCCAACCTTGCCTTCTACATTTCGGTTGAAAAATTCCTACACATTTATTCCTGTTAAGAATTTGGCCATTTCACCACTGCAATATTTTTCAGATCGAAGTATAACTCCACAAAAGAGTATAGAGGTATTAATGACACCCTTATTTGGGACTTATCCCATTGGATTCCTCTCCTCACCCTCATTGTAGTGGTACCTTTCATTTTTAAGATTTTTTTCAATGGACCTGACCCCCTTCTCAACGCCCTTATTTTCCACCTCTCCTATTGTATTCCCCTTTTCACCTTGATTGTTGTGGTACCTATCACTTATTAGTCATTCTTTTCTATGGTCCCACCCACCCATTTCCCCTTACAGGTACCCCTCATATCCAAATGGAAACCACTTGCAACCAAGACCTACAAGCTTCCATCACTTAGAAAAGGAGTCCCTCCAGCAAGTGACTTATGATATTGCTTTCACCAAAACCCACATTTAAAAATTTAAGGCCCAATTCCAACAAACATTTGATGCCATGGATGTCAAATGCTTAATAGAATTTTCCACTTTGATGTTGGGATTCCTCCTGGGAACAATCATCCCACTTAGATGCTGATGATTCCTCCCATTCTATGATATTTCACTCCAAATCATTTCATCCTGACCCCTGTCTTCCCCGAGTTGAGGTCAGTAAATTTGATGGTTCTGACCCCACATGACGGGTCACTCAAATAGAGCATTATTTCTCTTTGCATGGAATTATCGTTGAGTTGGACAAAATTTATTATGTTGTTTTCTATTTGGATAATGAACGCTAGTAGTGGTGCAAAAATGCATGCCAGGTGTATGTTGCATGGACCCATTTTGTTGCAGAGCTCTATGAATGCTTTGAAATTGACACCCATTATTTAGGTCATTTGACGAAGTTGAAACGAACAACACACAATGGAAGAATTTATAACTTCATTTGAGAATTTGGCCTTCAGAATGGAGAGAATGATAGATGTGTTATTCTGGGAATGATTTATGCATGGATTAAAGGATAAAATCTGAGCCTAGGTCCTCATGTCTCTCCCTCAAACTTGGTTGGAAGCTATTAAATGTGCCAAAGAAGACCAACCAGTTGTTTTTTCCCAAAACAAAAACCCCTCTTTTCTTCCTCGCTCTCGACCCAACAATCCTTCCACCCCTGCCACCCCCCTCAAGGTCCAAAAGTTAACTTGGGATGAAATAGTTGAGTGCTAACTCAAGGGTATTTTCTATAATTGTGATGAAAAATATTTTCCCGTGCACAAGTGTAAGGGAAAAAAATGTTTTATGGCCATTTCATAGGATGTTTTTGAATAAAAAGTTGTAGTTTCCCCTATTGAATAGCTACCCCCTTTCAATTCTACTACTGATCCAATTGATCCACTAGAAGTTGAACCATTGATTTCATTACATGCCCTCACTAGCTTCTCTCCTCTCCAAACCCTCAAGCTCATTACCTATATTAAGCATAGGAAAGTCATCATCCTTTTCTATAGTGGAAACACCCATAATTTTATTTGTTTTTGAATTACTTAGGAAACCAATTGTTACATTCATGTTATCAACAATTTTTTAATCATGATTGCGAATGGCGGTTCCATGAAATGTGATGGGCATTGTGAAAATTCAAGTTTTAAAATTGGAAAGTACCACTTGAAATCTCATATGTTATCCATCGACATGGGAGGTTGTGACATTGTGATAGGTGTTGAATGGTTACGCACTCTAGGCCCCATTCTCATGAATTTTAAGGCATTAACCGTGCAATTTACACCAGGAGGGACAATAGTATCAATTCCAAGGAATCACAATAGGTTCTCATGAGATCATCAAGTTCCATCGAATTGAAAATCTTCTCAAGAAAGGTCATTCAGGCATAATTTCCCAACTCCATTTCGTTCAAGTAGTTGAAACACCCTTCGTGCATATTGACCTCCAATATATCATATCCAAACAACAAGCTATTTTTTCCACTCCTCAGGCACTTCCCCCTTCCCCGGTGTTCATGGTCATTCTATTCCCCTTTTCCCTAGAAGTATTCCTCCCAATGTTTTCCCTTATCATCATCCCTTTTCCCAGAAGAATGAAATTGAAAAAATCATGAAAGATTTGCTCGAAGAAGGTGTTATTCCTTCTAGTACTAGCCCCTATTCCAATATTGTGGTAATGGTACACAAGAAGAAGGTACTTGACACATTTGTCCTAAATTTAGCACCCTCAATAAACCCACCATCAAATACAAGTTTATCATTCTCTTCATTGATGATCTCTTGGATGAATTGAGCAGTGCTTAGAAATTTACTAAACTTGATCTTCGTTATGGATACCACCAGATATGTATGAATGAAGTAGACATTCCCAATACTACACTTAGAGCTCATGAGGGTCACTATGAGTTCCTGGTCATTCCCTTTGGCCTGTGTAATGCCCCCTCCACCTTCCAAAGTATCATGAATCATGTCTTTCGTCCTTTTCTCCATCATTTTGTCTTAGTTTTATTTGATGAAGTTCTCATCTATAGTAAAAATTGGACATCCCATCTCTCCGATGTTGAGCAAGTGTTACATCAACTCTCTCAGCACCAACTTTTCCTCAAACAATCTAATTGTGCCTTTGGATCCTCATAAGTGGAGTACCTAGGTCATATTGTTGGCAAGGATAGTGTATGGGTGGATCCTAAGAAAAATGAAGCTATGCAGGATTCGCCTCGCCCTAAAAATTTTAAGAGATTGTGTGGCTTATTGGGTTTAACATGTTATTATCACAAGTTTGTTAAGAATTATGGAAAAATTGAAACACCTCTCACTGCTCTCCTTAAATAATGCCTTCACTTGGACTCCATCAGTTGATCAATCCTTCCACACCTTGAATGAATCTATGTGCATGGATCTGGTATTATCACTTCCCAGCTTCACCAATACTTTGTCTTAGAATCTTATGCTCCGAGAAAAGGAAATGGGATGTTCCCCATGCAAAATGGTTGGCCTTTGGCCTTCACCAGCAAACAAATCTCAGACAAAAATTTGGGCCAATAAATCTGTGAAAAAGGAATGTTGGCTATTTTGCATGTCATGGATGTCTGTCATCCTTGTCTATTAGGGAAATGATTCCATATTAAAATTGATCACCAGATCCTCAAGTATTTTCTAGAACAAATAATTTCATCCTCGGAGAAAAAAAAAATGGGTAACCAAGTTATTTGGCTATGATTATGAGATCATTTACAAGAATGGAAAAGACAATGTGGTCATTGATGCTATCTCCATAAAATATGAAGAAGAATGGTCCCTCTTTTCCCTCTCCTTTGTTTTACCCGATTGGCTCCAAGCTGCTCTCCAGGAATGGTTGCAAGATCCCAATATCTCTCACCTTATCCAACGTTTGCAAGAAAATTATCCATCTTCTCCAGGGTACTCTTGGAATAATAACAAGCTTTGTTATAGATGGCATATATATTTAATAAAATAGACACAACTTAAATCTACAATGCTTTCTAAGGTTCACACTTCACCCATCGTTGGGAATTTAGGGTTTACCAAAACCTATGAAAGGGTCAAATGTTCTTTTTTGGGGATGGTATGAAATATAAAGTCTACACATTTGTTGATGAATGTGATGTATGTCAATGAAACAAGGGATAAATATTCAAATCCCCTAGCACACTCCAACCCATTTCAATTCCCCCTTCTATTTGGCAGGATATTTTTATGGATTTCATTATGGGCCTACATGAATACAACAACAAGATAGTCATCATGGTGGTGATTGATCATCTTTCCAAATATGATAATTTCTATTCTTTGCAACATCCCTTCACCGCATCCACCTTGGCTCAAGTTTTCATGGATAATATCTTCAAACTTCATGGCATTCCACATTCTATTGTCTCTAACAAGGATCCCACATTCAACAAAAATATTTTGCAAGCATTATTCAAGATGCACAACACCCAATGAAATCTCAAATTCTCCTATCATCCCTAGACTGATGGCCAAACTTAATTTTTCAAGAAGTATTTGGAAAAATATTTAAGGAATTTTTCATCTAACCACCAGCATTAGTGGGATTAGTGGTTACCACTATATGAATGGTGCTACAACAAATCTTACCATACAACTACTCTCTCGACTCCTTTTGAAGAAATATATGGAAAAAATCCATTGTCAGTTCTCTCATACATGTCAAGTGTATCTAAGGTTTAGGAGGTTGACAAATATCTTACAGTACACAGGGCCATTCAACATACCCTCAAAGATAATTTGGTGATGGCTCAAAATCACATGAAGCAGTAATCCAATCAATTTTTCTCTAAATGTCAATTTGTTGAAGGGGACTGGGTGTTTCTTCATATGCAAACTTATAAGTAGACTTCACTCAAAGTTGAACATTATCAAAATCTTGATTCCAAATTTTATGGTCCTTATGCCATTCTCAAGCGTGTGGGGCTCGTCGCCTACATGTTAGCTTTTCCCACTGATTCTAAGTTCCATCTTGTTTTTCATGTCTCATGCTTAAAGAACGTGATTGGAACTAAGTACCAAAATCAAAATCGTCTCCATGAGTTGGATGAAGAAGTTTCCAATTGGTTACATCCCCAAGTAGTCTTGGACCAATGTGAACATTGTCTCCGTCAGCACACCATCTAGGAATTGTTCGTGCAGTGGAAAGATACAATTCCAAAAGATGCCACTTGGGATCCCACTACAATTCTGTAACAATTTCCTCATCTCAAGCCTTAAGGACAATATTGTTTTTCAAAGGGGAGGGCATGTTAGGGACCTAACCTCCCTAACCTCTCATGTAGGTAGAATAATACATTTTCCATGTAATAATGGAAAACATTAGTTTATAAGTCCTATTTAATAAATGTGAACAAGTCAATGTAAGAATACCTAATAGAAGCTTTTGCTTCTAGAAAGATATTCCAATAGAAGGTTATTTATAAGATAGAATTAATATAAATAAGAGTAGGAGGCATGGGAATTCTTTGTCTTGAGAATTATTGTAATAGAGTGATGCTTTGTTGGAGGTTTTCCCCTCAAAGAGGCAAGTGAACATTGTTTCCTATAAATAAAGGTATTATTTTGGTGTTGTGGTTTCATATATTGTGTTGTTATGTTGTTATTCTTAGAAATATTTTTTCTTTTTTCTATTATAATAGATATGGTACCTTATATAATAACATGGGCATGATCTTGAAAAGGTGGATGACCCTTAGGAATCTCTCCAAATACCTTGGAATGATTGTTGATAACGTTTTGGAGATCCATTGGAGTAGAGGGTGTAGATGTTTGAACATCTATTGATCTCAATTGTGAAATTACACCATAGTGTCCCTTTTTTATTAATTTTGCATGTTGTTAGAGCTTATCACTTTAGATGGTTTCCCTTTCATAACTCTAAGCTCAATTTCCTTTCCTTCTAAGGAAAATGTCATGAAAAGATATTAAAAATTAAGGGCCATTATTCACAATGCTTTTAACCATTGGACCCCCAATACAACATCAACACCACCCATTTTGATGGACATCATGGGATTGTCCAATAAATACTCCCCCATATTTAGATTAATACTATATCACTTCTCAAAATAATTTATGGTACCTCTATCTGCTTTCATTACTTGAAACTATAATGGTGGATATACAAAGAAATTGAGATATTTTCTTATTTGTAATTGATTAAGTTATGGGTACTACTACAATCATTCAACACTATTATCTTTTTCTTTTTGATATATCCTTATATCTTTAGGGCTTGTGGATTACTGATGTTGGCCAATGCATGACAAGATATCGTTGGAGTAGTCTCTTCTATCTCTATATCTTGTGATGGTTCCAATTCTTTGTGTTGTTCCTCTTCATTGTCTATATAGAATACTTTCTTCTTGCTACATTTATGTGCCTTACTATACTTGTTATCAAAATTCAAACATAGTCCCTTTGTTATTGTTTCATCCATTTGTTGAGGTGTCAACCTCGTCGGTTGAGGTATGCTTGTCTTATGAACCCCAAAATGATGTTTTCTTCCTGTGTATGTTCCACCGATAGACTTGTGTGTAGACTTATTCTTGGCTTGAATATAATGAGTATATTTCATAAATTCCATAATGTTTGCACGATGTCTTAAGAAAATATCATCTTTAATCTCCTCTTTTAATCCACCCATGTAAGCTTGCAATAGTTTTTCATCACTTATGTCATCCACCCTTGTGGTAATACCTGAAATTCTGAATTATAACTTCAATATCTCCTAAGTGCTTGATTCTTGTCAATTGATTGAAGTAGTCATGTTCCAACCCATATAGTGATTCTAAGTATATTAAAAATAGACCCCAAGTATAATGATAAAAGGGGACTTTATTTAACTTCCCATTGATACCATTGATATTCTTTTATCTCAAAGTTCAAAGTTTCTATGTGAATCATTTTCTTATCATCCCTAATATTATGCAGTTCAAAATATTTCTCTATTTGGATCAACCAAGTAAAGACCTTTGTTCCATAAAACTTCTTTAATTCAATCTTGGGAGAGTTGAATTTATGACCCCCACCATAATTAAATCCACTATTAGAGTTAAATCCACTAGAAAAATGCTTATTATCAACATATTGTTCAACCTAAATACTACCTTTATTTTCATGAGTACCTTGCATTTTGATATCTCCTTTATGAAGTCTCTCATCTAGAGCCTGAAATAACATGGAATACATGGAATTTTTCAATTCCTTCATGAAATTTTGTATTTATTTTTTATTTTCATCCATCTTCTTCTCCATTTGTTCACTATGTTTAGTGATCTTGTTCTCCATCTAGTTATAAATCTATGGGATTTCATCTTGATTCATGGTTGATTTCTTTGGAGGTTTAGTGGGTGAAGTAATTTTTGGAGGAGCCCTTGGAGTCTTCTGACAAAATACTAATGCTACTATGTTTCCTCTTTATCACAAATTTTGAATCACTGAATATAGATCTTCCAATAAAAAGTTATGCCAATTATAAGGTCGGTACCTTTCAAACCCTTAATTTGAAGTCTGTCCTCCTCGTTGAACTTCCTTTTGATGTATTTATACAAATTTGGCCCTTTTGAGTATGAAATTGTTTCCTTTAATACTCTAATATGTCCTCTCTACAATTCCATAGGTCTGACAAAAAATAGATGTTTCAAGTGAAAGTTATGATAAGTTTCCCAAACCTTGCTACTTTTTTGAATTTTCTGAAGAGAGAACTTGTATAGAATGGAACATGTCCAATATTTGATACTTGAAACTAAAACTTGAACCCAAAATACTACAAACTGTACTCTTTCAAATAAAACTAGTATCATTGAATTTGGATCCTCTCTTAAGAATATCTGACGATTTGACCCAGAACACTTGTTTGAGACTAGTAATAGGACTAGTAAAAAACCCTATCTTCCACATGGTGTATCTCTGAAAGTATAATGACCCATAAGTTGAAACTTATAACATAGATACCTTGCAATGTATTATAAATAACCTCCAAGTTTTGATATCTGAATCATCCCATAAAATTTTTTATATGGAAATTCTAAGATGACTTGCTTGGAGAATAAAAACCCTAGGATCAATGATCTAATACCAAATGTTATGATCCAACACCATAAAAAACTGATAAAAAGTAAATGATTATTGTCCACTTCGAGGGGGGGAACTCCTTTTAAAACATATTCAATTAAAAATAC